>RJWT010013066.1:0-22007 GCA_004365215.1 Cuniculus paca | reverse complement strand
GGAGCAGAAACTCACAATGCACCAACTCATTTAGCCCATCAGGCCTCCATCCAGTGAGTGCTTAATGGGCATCTACTACCAGGGGACTCTCTAAGTAGTTGCAGATACAGTTGACCACTAAAATGTCTATCTGCAGGAGATTATCTTCTGATTACCTGTTAGAGTAGTCTACAAAAACTTCTATAACAAAATTGGATGGGTGAAGCTGCAGAAATTTGTTTTCTCGCAGTTCTGGAAGTCAGAAATCCAGGTGCTGTTAGGTTTGGTTTCTCCTGAGGTCCTGCTCCTTGGTGTGAAGATGACCACCTTCTCCCTATGTCCCCACATGACTTTCTTTTCTTGACTGCACACCTGCCCAAGCCTTTTATATTCCCAAACGCTCTCTTATGAAGATTCTGGTCAGCTTGGATTTGGATCCTCATGCACTAATGTTAATGCTGTCATCTCTTTAAGGACCCTGTCTCCAAATACAGTCATCATCTGAGGAACAGGAGTATAAGGCTTCATCATATGAACTTAAGTCAACCCATAGCACCTGCTTAAATTATACTGATGATAGATAGTTAGGTCAGAACTTGTCGTTTTGTCTGCCACACTAAGAATGGAAATGTCCTCCTAGGATGCCGAGGAAAAGTGGTGTATTTGTGTGTTGTTGTGACCAAACTACTTAGAGTTTGTACTTCGGCAGCTTGGAAAACAGTTTGTTTGTTTGTTTGTTTATTTATTTATTTTGCAGCCCCAGGGATTGAACTCATGACCTTGCGCTTGCCAGGCAGGTGCTTAGGTCACTGAGCCAAATCCCTGGCCCTAGAGAACAGTTTAGGTAGAGTAATTGCTGTTTTCAAACTGTGCACCCTGGAACTTTCCAATTCATAGCTCAGATCTCACCAATTATTCCTTCCCTTCCACTGTGAGCTCTTGAACATTCTGGTTTCTCCTATATGTCTTTCGAAGACTTCAGAATTCACACCGTTTAAAAGTAGTAGCTTCAATTCATCTTTAACTAGAGCTTCTTTTTCTTTGACATGAAGATTTTTTGCTTTGATAACTTCAAATGTTTCTCCCTCTGCACCAAGCACTGAATACTTACCAATGGCTTAACTTTTCTGATGGATTAATAATAATATATTTTGTGTTTTTTAAAAACAGTTTTAACTGCATTTTTGCCTGCTATGCTGGTATAAACAAGGATATTAATTGAATAATATTGTTTTTTTAAAAAAAAGTCTTAAGAATTTCTATGACTTTTTCTTTCAATATTTTTTCTAAGCACAGACTGATCCGTACAACTGAAATTTCCATTCTGTGCTCTCAGTCTACTGACTGAAGTAAATGAAAGACAAGCTTCTGCATTTGGTAACCTTGAAGTTCTCAGAGTACTTTTACCTTCGAGGCAGGGTAAGTGAATATTTTCAAGTGACTTAAGGAGGCAAGGGGAAGGGGTAGTAGTGGGTAGGGAGTGATCCTGACTTTTGCATGAAATAAGACCAGGATTTGAAATATTGAAGACTCAAAAGAAATAAGCAGAAATGGGGAGAGGGAAGATATAGGAGAATAAAGTCATGACTTAATATGCACATAATGTAGCATTTCTTGTAATATAAACAGGACCTCTTAATTTTCTACTATATTCAGTAGCTAGCTACATGGTGCTTTTCTTCTAGAAGGAGTGCAGCTGACTTCACATATGTCCTTTTCTGTTCCACAAAGACCCCCTTCTGCATGCAGTACAGCCACCTCAAGGCTTGAATAGGACCATTATTCAGAAGAAAATAATTGGACACCTTCAATGATGAACAGAAATGATGGGATCCAACTGAAATCATACAGGCAGTTGTTCGCGCAAATGAATTTTGGCCTAGCTGTTAACTAAATTTGTTATAATAACAATAACTTTTAGCATCCTTGGTTCTGTTTTAATAAAAGAAAAAATAGTATCCCAGAGCCTGCAGGGATATATTTCTCATATAAATATGCACTGTCTTCATAGACCTAGACAGATTGAAGCTTGATGGTTTTCAGGGCAAATAATTTTGTGATGTCCTATTTTTCATCGGATGGAAAAGTTCATCTTAGCTACCTACAGTGACCTTTTGCTGTCTAAATATTAAGCAGACACTAGCTGAACTTCCTAAGACAAATAAGAGTAGGGTGTTATGAGATAGGCAGGGGTCAGCAAGCTTTATTCTATAAAAGGATTGACAGTAAATATTTCAGGCTTTGTGGGTCGTGTGGTTTATCTTTACTCACATTTGCACTACATGTAAATGAATGAGTAAGGCTGTGTTCCTATGGGACTTTCATTTTTGGATGCTGAAATTTGGACTGCACACAGTTCCACATGTCACAAAATATTCTTCTAATCTTTTTTTCCTAACAATTTAAAACATGTAAAAAAAATCCTTGCTGTGGGCTGCAGGAAAACAAAAACAAAAACAAAAATGCAGCAAGCTGTACACTTTTTTTTCCTGTACCCTGGGACAAAAGTTTGTGTGGCATTAGTATATGAATTATGGTAGAGAGGGATATGTCAAATCACTGATATGAATTGTAGGATTAAGGTAGTGATTCTTTCTAAAACATCAAAAACACTGAAACGTCTAGATAATTGAGTCAATTTATTGTTAGGATTTTGATTTTTCTGTCATGCATAGCCAAAATCTAAAATTTACAAAAATTCTTGGTTCTCTCAGATTCTAGTTCTTTTTATTCCCTGTAGCTCATGGTTCTGGAAGGTTCCAGGGCACAGCAGCAGCAACTGCTCAGTAGCTTGTGCAGGCCTCCAAGCTGAGTTATAACATGGCAGAGACCACTTCACAGGAGTGGGGGAGCTTTCATAACAAGTCCACTCTCATTTATTAACACTCCAACTCTTCAGTTCTTTTGTATTATGGATTAAATTTCCAATGCATGGACTTTGGGGGATACAGTCAACTATACTGGGTAGGGATATGATTTTTTTAAATGATTTTTTAAAAAATAAAACCCTGTTTTTCTTCCAACTGCCTTCCTAGCCTGGTCCCCTGGATCCTTTTCAGTGTTGAATTAGAAGAAAGACAGGGCCACAGAGACCCAGTGTTATGGTTTATGTCTAGATGTCCTCCTAAAGCCTCTTTTGATCATAGCTGGGACTTTGGGGAGGTGATTGGACTATGAGAGCATAATAGTTTAATGTGATTTGGGAGGTGAAGCCTGGTTGGAGAAGGTGGGTCACTGAGGGCATGACCTGGGAGGTTCTATCTCCCTCTCTCCTCTTTTGATCCATCTCTGCTTCCTGCTGCCCAGCCCTGAGCAAACATCCTCTGCCAGGCCACACTGCCTTGGAGCCAGCCAAGGAGGGACTGAAGCCT
Source organism: Cuniculus paca (assembly GCA_004365215.1). Lineage (NCBI taxonomy): Eukaryota > Metazoa > Chordata > Mammalia > Rodentia > Cuniculidae > Cuniculus > Cuniculus paca. Next base: position 18,657 of record RJWT010013066.1, on the reverse strand, counting down.
TTACAAACTGTGAGCTGAGATAAATCTTTCTTACTTAGAGTTGTGGGTGTTGGATATTGTGTCTCAGCAATGAGAAAGTGACTAAGACACTCAGCAAGTGGAAGAAAGAAAAAGAGAGGCTCAGCTAATCTATAAAGATTAAAGTTTATAAAGATTGTGTGTGCAGTGGGGGTTGTGGGAATTATTATCATTGAGAATGGAGTCGATTTGGATTTGAGGCTTTGAGAAACTGCACAGAACTGAAATAAAGGAAAAAGGAAAGAGATCTGAGTAGTGTTCTGGTGCATTACTATTTATCTTGCTTTTGATGTTCTTCTAGGAATGCATTTTTTGGCTGCTGGCTGTGTGTGTCTTAACATCCCACATGGAGACCAAGTGGTGGAAGGTTTCGTGTTTACTAGTCATGTAGCCGTCAAAATTATCACAAAGACAATAACATCACATGCCAAAGCAACATATTTTAGTTTTACTTAGTCTTTTCAAGATAACTTGGAATTACTATTTCATGGACACTATATTAGCAGGGACTAGAGGTTAATTAGAACTTTAGCAGGGGCTTTGATGGTAAGAATTATTCACTTCCCCTAAGAAGAATATTTGCACCTTTGTTTTGGTTCATGGGTAGAGTAGTTCAGTGATCCTACTTGGATTCCTCATTTGAGTAATGTGTTCTCTGACAGGCCTAAGAAGAGCATGAAGGCAACAATTTATTTTAAAAGATGAGCGTCATTTTATAAATTAACAAGTATCTATTTATGTGATTAGACCCAGAAGAATTATGAGACATCCCCTGAGACTTACTATTTCATTACTTCAGATGACATGAAAAATCAGAAAAGAGAGTATTCTAAGAATAAGGACAACATGTCTAAATACCAGCAGATATACAAGATAACATAAATTGTCTGGAGTAGCTATGAAAATTATAAGCTTTATTTGAAATGCAATAAAACAATACAGATCTGATGAGTGGATGAATAAATGTGATAGCCCTTCCTTTCTTTGTCTTGGGTCTTATGCCAAGGGTTAGGATTCACCCAGAAAATACAACTGTTCTTGCTAACACATTTTTTTTTAATCTTCCTTATAGGTCTCTTGACTGACTGATACCTTCCACATCTTGAGAACTCTGATAAGATCATAGCACAGAAATAACACTCCACAACAAATTTAAATTTTAAAATAATTTAGTAACTCAAGAGCAATATCCAAAGGAATGAGATTGATATACTCAGTTCTTTCAAACCTCATGAAGCAAATTATTAGCAAGATTTTGGTAAAAATGGCTTTCAGTAATCAACCATCTTACAAATGCATGAAATTCTTGCTTCCCAAGTCTTTATTCATTGTTTATCTTCATCTTGAGATGGAGGAAAATTTTGACAAAATGGTCCGTAATCACTCTGGTATACCAAGTTAGTTCAACCCAATACAAAAACTGGATGATATCATTGTAAGTATAGTTGCCTGTAATAGTACAGCTGAGCACAGGAATAAGTTAAGTACACAGTTCCAGATAGTTCAGAATGTTTTTTTATTTACTCTTTGAGGTATTACTTTTAAATTTTCTGAGGCAAATTCATCTTTTTGCTTATATAGGGAAAGCCTTATGTGTACCACAGAAAGATGAAAATGTGCTGTAAGTCATATGTTCTATTTAACTTATAAGTACATTTCATGTCTTAAAATTTTTATTCTCATGTAGATGTTTCCTGTGGCTTCTCTAGTTTCCCAAATGCTGCTCAGTGATAAATAGTTTCCATTCTCTGGTCCAGGATTGAGCCAGTCAGGACAAAAATTGTATTCAAATTCTCATTGTGTGTGTAATACTTCAATAAGTCTAAGTACCAGCAGATTTGGTGACTCTTGCCTTGAGGCTGGTCCAGATATTCCTATAACCTGAAGCCTTATGTTGTTTGCCAAGCTAGAATTTTGTGTACTCCCCTTGCATAGAATTATGTTCTTTTTGAGACTGGGTGTTTGTTCTGGATTCCAATCCTACTTCATGTGGCTGGATATCTTATACAAATAAGGTAGGACATCATTGTTCAATGTTGAAGAGAAACTCAACCTAATAATGTACACTCAGTGACAACATTATTTTTAAAAAGGCAAAATAGAAACTTCACTACGTGCCCCAAAACTGAAAGATTTTATCAGCAGTAAATCAATGTAAAAAATGTTAAAAGCAATCAGTTAGAATAATATCAGATGGATATATGGTTTCTCACAAAGGAGTACAGAGCATCAAATAATAACTACATGGGTAAATATTTGTTTACTTATTACTTAAAACTCTTTAAAATGTAATTGAATAAATAAAATAACAGCAATGTTAATAAAATGTTCAACAAAATTAGTACAAGGGCATGATGAGAGAAATGGAAGGCTCATGACTGAAAAGATTTTGTAAATGGATAGGTTTATTATCACATTAGTTAGGTTGTGACAAATTTAAATGTCTACCATGATTATCACTAAAATAAAACACATAGCTAATAAATCAAAGATGAACAAATAGAATTGTTAAAACAGCTTTTAAAAATGAGAACAAAGAACAGATAAAACAAATAGAAAAATGAAATAGCAAGTTGATAGAGTAAAGAGTATAAAAAATCATATTGAGACTTCCAGGAAGATGGTAGAACAGTAAGCAGCAGAGTAAACAGTCTCTCTGAAAGACTCAGGCCAGATGCTGGAATATAGCATCATGGGGAAGACAAGAAGGAAGGAAGTGGGTCCTCTGGACCCAGGAAAAATCTAAAATGTGAATCGAAGCCCACAGAGAGAGTAAAAGGAAAAACTTAAATGAAGAAGAAGGTGGTAGCTAGTGGAGCCTGATCCTGGAGCCAGACTCACCATGTGAGAGGAGCTGTTGGAACCTGGGGACACATGGTCACAGTGATGGTGGCTGCTGGCAACCCCAGAGGCCTCTGAAAGTAGGCACAGTGGTGGAGGAGGGCAGTGGACGTAGAGGACTGCACTGGCTGGCTGTGAGCTCAGAGGACTCAGTCCTCCCACAGGAGAGAACAATTGGCCAGGAGCCATTTGAGGTCAGGCAGGATGGACCCAGAACCAAGGCTGCTGCCAGCTTCCTCCAGCAGCTCCTGCTTGGGTGCAGACCCGTGAAATTTCTTGGACTGAGTCCTGCCCCCACATGCATTCCAGAGACCATCTCGTAAGTTCTGCATCAGTTCAGGTCTGCAGACCATAGCCAGCTCCAACCCAGTGCACACTCAAAGGGCCATGGTGGGACAGTACGCAGCTCAATTAAAAAGAATGGGCAGCCTTGCTCCTGTGCACACTCCACCAGCAATAGGGGAGCCAGCCCAGGCTGGAGAAAATTAACAGTCTTGACCCACTTACCCAAGGACCACCCTCAGATAACTGTAGCCAGCACTGGTTGGAAAAACCAAACAGTCTCTCTTTAGAGAAATTGTAACCAATGCAGAAAGTGCCTAGGACCCCACTACCCATGTGTCTGGAAGAACCCAGGAATATGTCAAGATAAAGAAAGAAAAGAGTCTCCGGCATCCAACCCAAGCAGCGCAAGTCCAGGAGAGGTAAACACCTAAGAGATTGGAAGTCACACACCTGAAATGTCTGAAATGATGTCACCTGAAGTAAAGAAACAACCTCATGAGGCTATAAAAGAAATTAGAACAGAAATACTATCTCACACACAAAAGAAGAAAGGAAAAACATAATAAAAGAATTGCTAAGCACCTCTAAAGAAGACACAGATAAAAAAAACAGAGGAGCATAGGAAAATGAAGGAAATCATGAATGAACAATATAAGAGAGATTTAGGATGCATGAAACAGATTCAAAGAGATATCCAGGAAATTAAAAACTCCCTTGAAAGCTGGCAAAACCACTTGAAAGAAACTGAAGATAGACTTTCAAACTTTGAAGACAGGTTTGCAGCTTGTGACCATGAAAGGAAAGATCTCTTAAAAATAACAAGGAACCAGAAAGTAACAATTCATTGGCTGCAAGACAATGCAAAGAAACATAACTTAAGAATAAAAGATGTCAGTGAAAAAGCAGGGGTCAAGACAAATGACATTAGGACTCTATTTACAGAAATAATATCAGAGAATTTTCTAAGCATAGAAAAAGAAAATGACATTCAAATAAGTGAGGCATATAGAACTGCAGCTAGCCATAACCAAAACAAATCTACACACAGACGTATAATAATCAAGATTCCAGAAATTCAACACAAGAACAGAATATTAAAAGCTGTTAGAGAAAAGAAACAGATCACTTAATAAAGGAAAGCCCATCAGAATCATGGCAGGCTTGTCAACACAAACCATCAAGTCAAGAAGAGGCTGGAGTGAAATACTGCAAGTCCTGAAAGAAAACAACTTCCAACCCAGACTATTGTACCCTGCAAAACTTTCTTTCAAAATTAATGGAAAAACAAGATACTTTCATGACAAAGAACTACTCAAGGAATTCATGACCACCAAAACAACCCTACAAAGAATACTAAAAGACATTCCAGAGAGAGATAAAATGACTGCAGTCTCAGGAACAGTGACAGAGGGGGACCATCAAGTGGGGGCAGACAATTGAATGGAGGGGAAAAATAGGGAGCCAATGGCAGGAAAATAGCATGGCACACACAATGCAGTACCAGATGGCCATTAACCATTAATGTAGATGGGATCAATTCACCAATAGAAACAAACGTAGGCAGAGTGGATCAGGAGACAGGATTCATCAATATGCTCTATACTAGAAATACATTTAACTAGAAGGAAAATTCACAGACTGAAAGTCAAATGAGACAGAACAATGCCCTATGTGACCAGGAGCCAGAAAAAAGGTGGGGGTAGCTTGCCCATCAACTGCAAAATGGATGACATGGCATTTTATACAATGGAAACCTACTCAGCTATAAAGGAAGATAGCCTGAAGGGTATTGTAGGTAGATGAATGCAACTGGAGATCATGTTAATGGATGAAATGGTTCAGAGTTATATGGGTGAATTTCATGTTGTCTACCTAGTATAACAAACTAAAGGAGTTAGTGGAATCCAAAATGCACAATACATATTGGGAAAGTCAAAGGGGAGGAATTATTTAAAAAGGGAAGGCAGTGGCCATTGTTAATCTATTATCATGATTTGAAACTCATATTGTCTTCATTGTTCTGGTTAGTTTGGTTTAATTCTGTTTTGTTTAATTTTATTATACTTGATGGCATGGATAGCTATTTCAAAGATAACAAAATATATAATTTCAGCCATCATGGATTTCCAATTATCTTATTTCGAAGCCCTGTATTGCTTTCATTGCTTTGTTTTGATTGATTTTACTCTATTATGTGATGTTTGATTGTATTATGTCTGAAGGTAACAAGAAGCATTATGGTAGCCACTGTTGTTTTACTATTTTCTTGAAGTTCTGTATTGCTTTCATTGTTTTTTTTTGTTTGTTTGTTTGTTTTCTGGTTGTGTTCTATTCTATTTTGTTTGATTTTATTTGTTTGATATGCCCGATGGTATGGGCAATTATTTTGAAGATAACAAGAGGCAGTATGGTAGACATTATTGATTCCATTTTACCTTGTTTTGAAGTCATTTACCATGTTCATTGTTTTGTTGTGATCGACTCTATTCTGTTTTATTTTGTTTGGTCATATTCTCTTCAAAATAAAAAAAAAGAAAATCGAATTGCATGTTAATGATCTAAACAGATATTGGCCTGTTAGATACAAAAGCAAGACCCAACTAGATGCTACTTATAAGAAACACTTTAAATATAAACACAAAAGAAGATTAGATTAAAAAATAAAAATAATATGAACAGTATAAGCCATTTAAAGAAATGTAACAATCAAAGGAAATCTAGAGGGACTATATTGTTTCCAGATAAAATATATTGCAAAACAAAGATAATTACTATGCCCAAAGAAGGTAATTTCATAATAATTAAGGGGACAGGCTATCAAGAGGATTTTAAATACTATGTGCACATGTATCCAATAACAGAACTTCAGAATACGCAAAGTAAAAACCGATAGGCTTTCAAGGGAAAATGGACAAATCCATCATTATAGTTAACAATATAGAACAGGTAGATTGAAAACAGTATAGATAAGAAGATACAGCTAATACTAACCCTGTAGAATTGATATATATAGAACTCTAATCAGTAGCAGAATTATATTCATTATTTTCAAATACACACAGTATTTATCAAGAGAAACTATATTGTGTCTTAATACATTTGGCAGAATGCAAGTAATGAAATGTAGGTTTTGTGAATACAATTGAACTAAATTAGAAACAAGTAACAGATAGATCTCTAAAAGTTCTCAAATATATAGAAGCAAGTAACTAATGGGTCAAAGAAGAAATTAGAAGTGAAATTAGAAAGCATTTTGATCTGGATAGAAAGCATAAGATCTGTATTTGTGTGGTGCAGTGCTTCATCTGTGACAAAGCTTATTGTGCTAAATACTAGTATTATAAAAGAAAGTCTCAAATCAGTAACCTCATCTTTTAGAGATAAGAGGAACAAAATGTGATAGTTAATTTTAGTTGTCAAATTTTAGTTGTCAACATGGCTACCTTAAGAAATATCTAGAGAACTGGTAAAGCATTACTTCTGGGCATGTGTGTGAAGTTTCCAGAGGATATTGGACTGTGAATCATGAAGAAAATCTGGCTCCATATGAGTGACACCATCTAATTGGCTTTGGATGATATAGAACACAAAAAGCAACAGAAAGGTGGTTTTCTTTTCTCTCTTCTGGAACTGGGACAGTTCTTTTCTTCCATACAAGGACATCAAAATTTCAGGGTCTCTGGCCTTTGGACTCCAGGAGGTTCACCATGCAGCAGCCCTTTGAGTTCTCCAAACTTCAGCTTTGAATTGAGAGTTATACTATTGGCTTTCCCAGTTGGGAACCCTTTGAACTTGGACTGAGTCATGCTTTCGGCCTCCTAGGGACTCCAGCTTTCAGATGGCCTGTCATAGAACTTCTCAGTGTCCATAATTATGTGACTCAGCCTTTCTAATAAATCCCTTCTTTTATGCCTTCTGTGTACCTATATATGTCTTGTTGATTCTGACTCTGGAGAACTTGGGCTAATTAATAAAAAGAACCACTACATGTATAATAGAACAACTGAATTGAAAAAGACTCAAAAATAATAATTTTATGTGAATGTGAAGGATCTGAAACTCTCAAGAGCTGCTTGTGAATATATGAGATGGTAAAATCATTTTGATTTCATTTAATACATTTTTTAAAATTTTAAAAACAAAAAATAAAAGTGATACAGAATTTCAAAACAAAATAATAGATTAACACTGGTTAATATATTGCATATTGTTATCTTCGAAGTAGTTGCTCAGATTACAAGATATAGGCATGAAAAAATGATCACCTTGATCATGTAACCATTCTATTCCAAGGTATTTAACAAATGAAGGAATATATGTGACTAGAAAGACTTGTCTTGGAATATTCACAGTAGCTTTATTTGTAGACAAAGTCATGAACTGGTGAAAAGATAAGCACATAGAAGCATATTACTGTAATAGAATGTTACTCAGCAATAAAAACAATGATTTTTGATTCAATAACATAGATGAATGTCAACATAAACACGTAGAGTAAAAGAAGATCCATCCAAAAACAAAATACATAATTTTTCATTTTATTTATGTGAAATTCTAGAAATAGAATGTACTAATCTGTGATAGAAAGCAGATCAATGGTTTCCTTCAGACTGAGTGGAACAAGAGAGTAGGAAGGAATTTCCAAAGGATATAAGGATCTTTGGGGATAATGGATGTTTTTATTATCTTGATTGCAGTGATAGTTCTATGAATGTGTGGATAAAATCAATTGTATTCAATTTTATATTTAAAATATGTACTTCATTGTTTGTCAGCTGTACCTAACTCACCCAATGCAAATGTAATAAATACACTGCAATCCTCTAAAGTAGCTATTGTGATGTAAGATTTAATTTGTCAAAGATGTGGATAATACTGAGGCTCAGTATTAGGAACAATAAATGGAAAGAAATCACACATGTTTTTGGCCTTCAGTGAGCTTTTTGTCTTACAAAAAATATACAGAAGCAATTTCTATGAAGAGCTTGGAAAGCTGTAAAATACTGATTTTCACAGCATGAGTTTATTTGAGAATGATTATTTTTATTCTAAGGTTATGTTTCAAAGGTGTTATGATTTAGATTTAAATGCCTCCCATAATTCTCATATGTCCAGAGGTGGGGCTTTGAGAAGGTGATTGGATCATGAGGCTCTAACTTCATCAATGGATTAATCATTGATGAGATCATAATTTGATGGTATTATTGGCAGATAATAGAAATTGAGGAGATGAGGTTTAGTTGAAAGGGGTGGAATCGTGGGGCTATGATCTTTGGAACTATAACCATCATTGACTTCTTTTTCTCTAGCTCTTTCTCTTACTCTATCCATGTCTTGGCTTTCCTTGAACATATCCTTCTACTATGATGTTTCTACCTTGCCACAGGACTAATAGCAATGAAGCTGACTGAACATGGACTGAAACTTCTAAACACACACACACACACACACAAAAAAAAAGAGACAAAAAAAAAACACCTTTCCTCCTCTCAGCTGTTTATGCCAAGTGTTTGTCACAGAAACAGAAAACTAACACAAAAGGAATGAAACTATAAACATAAGGAATTGACTTAATGTTAGATGTTAGGAGCAGGTTTGCATTCTTTATGAGACTGTCGCTTTCTGTGGTGCAGCATCTGAAAGTCCTGGGTCCATATATTCAGGAAGAGAAGAAAGCCATGTTTGTGAAATAGAGCTAGGCTAGAACCTGAGATGGTCTCTTACCACCTCCAAGCTTTTAATGATGGAGGTATCACTTGATAGAAAACTAAACATACATCTAGTCCAGGAGTTGAGTAAGCTGGAAGTCAGCCACACACTGACGCACTAAGGCAAAATATGAGACAACATAGGAGATACATATTATATCCCAAGCTCTGTCCTGCACATCCCAAGGCTAAGAGCAAAATGACTGCCACTCCATTGTCCCTTTCAGATCTTGCACACAGTGGCTCTTGCACATCAGAAGGGGATTCCAGGGACCTGAAGTTCAGTGTAACTACATTGATAAAATCAAAGCACACATGTACATATGAATATGTGCGCATATGTGCATGAATATTTATGTTTGTGTGTGTGTGTGGATGTGGTGCATCAGACTTATACATTTGCTAGCTTTGCTACTTCTGAAGAAACTGTATTTTTAAGAATAATAACCAGTTCTGAGCACATACAATGTGCCAAGCTCTGTGTTGATTGTTTTACATGCATTATACAATTTTATTCTTAAATAATTCTATGAGTAGATTCTATTGTGCCCATTGGATCAGTGAGGAAAAGGGGCAGAGAGGTAAGGTGCAGTGTCCAGGATTAGATGTTTGTAGGCAAATCTGACTTCAGACTCCAAAGTCTATGTTTTTAACATTTTAACATAAACTTTAAACCTACACAGCAATTCAGCAAGTTGAAAATAAAAAGCAAAACTAAAATATATATATATCTCCAGAACATATTTAAATAACCATTTAAAGAATTTTTTAAACATGGCAGTGTTAAACAAATGGAAAATCCTCTGAGATGAATACTGCTCAAATCAAATTTTAAGGATTTTAATCTCAACTCTTTTTAATTTGCACCAAATATACACACTCTTAAAATATATGCCAACAACATGCAAATGTTTACTGACTTCAATTTACCAAAGAAAAAATATGAATAGAGTAGCCGTGTGGATCACAGACAGGCTGGTGATGTGAGGAGAAGGAATGTGACAGAAGGAGGGAAAAACAGGAGAGAGAGATTGAAAGAGACTGAGAGGGCAGAACAGAGAGGGGGCCTAAAGCTGAGGGAGAGATATGCAAATGCTCATCGACTCTGTAATGAAAAATCTTCTTATTAAACTGTGCTTTATCTAGGAACAGTCTTCCTTTTAGGAACATATCCAAGCAGAGATAAAGGCATCTTACTATACTCATTAAACTGTGCATGGTTTGATGCAATCACACTTGTATAATTTGCATACGGAGCAGTTTAATCTAGCTCATCCTTCCTTGCACCTATTGTTAATCATGCCAAGGATTCCCCCCCCCCCCCCCCCCGTCTTCCTCCGTCCTCCTCCACTAACCTTTTGATTCAAGCAGATAAATGAATAGACATAAGGACATCAACATCTTTGTGAGTGATCATCAGCTTTGTACATCCCAAATATCCCTTGCTTTGTTGATTATGTCTTCCTGGACATTTCATATGTTTTTGATAGTGTCCATCTTTGCTGAGTTAAAGAAAGCAGCATACAGACAGAGCGAGATGACAGGAAATTATTATTAACATACATCTGAGGCATAAGTCTCTGTTCCATTTTAACCACAAATAGTAAGACAGATACATTCATCTTATTTATTGGGTGGGACCAGCTTTCAACAGAATGGTTTTGAGCCCATGCGCAGAACTTCACCGTATAGAGAGGCTCTTATAAATACATGAAAATTTTATAATTACTCCTCGAATGTTAAGGAATATGCAGGTAGGTGGATGGCTGTGATTTATTGCTAATGAGTGTGAAAATGATTTAGAGTCTTGGTTTGATCAAGGGAAAGGATAAGGGAAGTCAGAAGACAGAAGCAGGGAAAGGTCCCACTACTTCCTCTCAATTTTGTCCTTTTTCCTAACCATTTTCTGTATATCTCCCATTCTTTCCATCACACATACTCTTCTAGTGTTGGAGGTAGGGGAGAAAGATAGAAAAGAAAATGGTGGAAATTTCTCTCTGGAGTGAATCACTTCCACCAGAAATTATGAAGACCAGTTAAAACGTCTATGGAAAAGCCTACAATCCTGCCCTGAGAAACTGGGGAGGAAGTGTGTGAGTGAATTGCAAGGTGAGGTCTGGAACATTTTCCTCAAGTGCCAGGTGGAACAACATTTATAGTTTTTAATCAAATCTGCATGGAACTCTACTTTGCTGTGTGTGTGCATGTAGTCTGAGTATGTCAGGTTGGACGTAGAGTAGACAAACGCTCATACAGTAGGCAAGATGGTTAGCAGATTGTAAATGGGAGAGAGAGTAAGTTCCTTCCCAACCATCTGAGATAGTCCACCTGAGGGCAAGCAGCTGGCCTGGATTTGAAGAATGGGAAAAGAATACAAAAAAGCAAATTCCATCTTTTCCACTCTCCGGTGTAGATATTCTTATTGAATAAATAAATTCTCAGTGATTGATCAATTTATTTATTCAATAATACTGTTTTGTGACAGAACTTTACAAGGTTACTAGCAATAAACTGAAAAAAATACTTTTAACATATGATATATGTTTCTGAAGAGAAAATGAAAGTATTATAAGAATGATGGGCACTCTACTTTCTTCTAGGGACATCAAGGAGACCATGAGGATGGGGAATCTCTAACATATGGTAAAGTTATGTCCATATTTTAACTTTTCTAAAACTATCATCAGAGTCCCTAGGAAGTCCCAAAGTATATGCTGAGTATACTTGCTTCTCTGTCATTCTAATTAGTGAAATCTCTTGTAGTTATGAAACTAAAATTCATATTTTTTGTGTCTTCTCTGGATGACCTATCCCAATAGTTTTGTTCTTAGGAAGTGTATTGCCTGGGAGAGGTGTGTATTGCCTGAGAGAAAAACAGATCACTTGCTAACATTTTATTCATAAATTTGGTCTAAAAACCGTGCATCTCAATCCCTGCTGACCCTCCTTTTGGATGTCAGGCTGTTGCTGCCCTATACCTTTCTGTGATCCTCCCACAGTGAGTAGCAGGTACAGGTGTTTTAATTTCAACATCACCTCAGTAGGTAACTAACCCTGCTCTTTCTGTCTGCCAGGAGGTGGGGAAGACTACAAAATGCTTTTTCTCATTCATAATGATTGCGATCAGACTTCTGGGAGATCTGATTGAAAACTGAGTCCTTTTAGCCAGACTGGGAATCTGGAAATTAGCTTTCTATAGTTTCAAGAAGCCTTGGAATGAAAGAAGATGTTAGGAGAACAAGTGGCAACCGGGTCAGAATCAATATTTATTGGCTTATTAAAGCAAAGGAGAATGTTGGGAACAAGTGTCTCTCCACATGTGTGGGCTGGGGAATATAAGGCTCAATAGGCCAACTGTGGCCTGCCTGAGAATCCCAGCTGCTAAGGTCAAGTATTCTCATTTTTCTTATATTTATAGCCTTCGAAATTTCTCATCTAATGTGCCACCAGGCATGCATGTTAGCCATTCAGGTATTAATATGGCGATTATTATATGATTTCTAGTTTTTGTTTCATGTCTCTCTTTACCCTCCCCTTTGCCTGGATGCTTGTTTTTTCTCTTTCAGCATTTATCTCTGCAGGGGACATGCTGTTAGGATTTTAATCTTCAAAGACAGTCTGTGTCTGTGTTATAGAAGTCACAGATGGGCTCTTGAGTCAGACTCTCACTCTATTAAGGCACCTAGGTATGTGGATCTGGAGGGCGCAGATGGGAGTGGATTGCCACGGAGTGCAAGGAATCCAAAAGATGCTCTCCTCACTCCTTTCAGCTCTTTATGTCTTTCCTTCCATCTTGAATGAAAATCATCTTCATGACTACTGATACTAGAAATTTCTCTCTCAAGAATTTCTCCACTTAAAACAACTTGTACTGAGAAGCTAGTCTATACTGACATTGTGTTCCATGCTCTGTGTAAATCACTACATACCGTTTTCATCAAAACCTCAAATAGCAGGCTCCTCATTACATCAATTTCATAGTTGGCTCCAAAAATTTTTCTGATGACTACATAGGTGACAAGTGACATGACAAGAATTTTGTATCAGTCTCACCTGGCTTTACATTTAAAGCCTTTCTTATTTAATATACAAACAAAATAAAAGCACAGTCACTATATATAGAATATTTAGATAAAAAATAGACTTTTCACACACTTATCTGCCCCAATTTATATTAGAGCTGATCATCATAAATTATAATACTCAAATATTTTTGGGGAATGGGGGATTTTTGTCACTCAGAAATATTGAGTGCTTAGTATGTATCAGGAAATTTTCTAGTTGCTGGGGATATGGCAATCAACAAAACAAAGATGCAAAATCTCTATAAAACTTACATTCTAGAGAGCCTAAATATGGAAAGTAGCATGTGCATATACAATACTGTATATAGCAGTGGTGGTGAACCTATGGTATGCATGGCACAGCGAGCTGTTTGTATCATTGAAAGCTGTAAAAGTTTCACCCTCACTAGTATATAGTATTTTAGGAGTTTACTAATCTAAGGAAAAGTGAATCAAGAATAGACAATGGAGCCAAGAGAATGGAGGGGCTAAAGCTATACATTAAAGCAGGAGGTCATAGCCCTCCTTGAGACAGTTGAGAAATACCTAAAGAATACATAGGGGCATCCCAGGGACAGAGTTCCAGATAAAGGAAATAATGGGCACCAGGCCTGGAAGCAGCAGTATCTTAACCATGTCCAAGGACCAAGGAAGCCAGCAAGACAATTTGGCGAGAGTTTGGTGAGCCAAGAGAATGATCCACGGAAGAGATCTGTGAGGTCATGATGAAGGTCGAAGTTATATATTGTTTGTGGGGCATAGAGAGGATTTTGACTTCTAGTCTGAGAAAAATGAGAACTTGTTGCACAATTTTAGGGGCAGAAACGACCACATCTGAGTTACCTTATATTAGTATCACTCAGGTTGCTGTACTGAACCCAGAGAGCATAGATGGAAACATAAAAACCTGTCAGAATGTGATTGCAGTCATTCAGTCGAGGTAAGTATTAGCATGGATAAAGGTGGCTGTGGTGAGAAATGGTTTTGTTCATGATATATTTTCAAGGTAAAAACACTGGGATGTGCTGACTGATTGTGGGGGTGATGGAAAGAGGAATCAAGGACAAATACAAGAATTTTACTGACTACTTAGAAGGATAAAGTAGAGTTTGCTGACAGAGTGAAGATTTAAGCAGGGACATCACAGATGTAGTTTTGGACATGTTAAATCTGTAATTCTGCTAGATACCAACATGTTAATAGACAGTTGAATATTTGGGTCAGGCGTTCAGGGGCGATAGCTCCACTGGTGGTAAAAATTGGAGTTACTAGCATACAAATAGTATTTAACAGCCTATGATGCTACTAGTATTGTATGATAATGATACAGGGAGGCACAAAGGTTAGGGTTGACCATGAAAACCTACAGAACCTTTTGGAATTTTTTTCAAAACAGATGTGAAGCCTAAAGGTGCCCAGCTGGTTAGAGTGCTGGCCACAGCAAGCTACTTGAGTAGTGCAAACAAAGGACTGCACTAGAATAAGCGAGAATAGGGAGGAAAAATGGAGTCTCTTTATGATGAACATTTATAGGATGGAGATTATGCACATGTATGGGTAGCACCAGCTCTGGGATAATTTTGTGATGAGCAAACCTTGACATTGGTCTCCACCCTTCTCTTCGCCTCTTTCTCATTCCACTCACCTTCCAAGCTTCCTGGGCTTTTTGCATGGGATGGTATTTGGGACAGAATGGAATTACCACATGATGTGTTTTTACATTAATATTTTACATACTGTTTTCATTTCAAATTCTCAATCCCTAATCTCAGCCAGACCTGAAGTGATGCCCCAAATTCCATCTATATGACGAGCCCATGAATTCTCTACTCTTCTGGACAATTATTTCCTACTCGAACCTCTAATACTTCCCTCATTTTCACCTTTATCTGTCACTTTGCTTCCTATACCAGCAGTTCCTAATAGTAGCCACTGTTGAGTTCTTCAGCAAGTGCCCAACTCCCTACTTACCTACCCACCAGCAGCAGCATCCACTGTTCTGGCTCCTCACCTTCTTCCATAGAAGGACAGGGTGTGCTAAGGTAAGGTCCATTCTTCCTTTCCTCCATTAGATCCTGAGACCTCTCACCAACATGCAGGCATTTCTCTAGTGCTTCTCCCAACTCTCAACAGATCCTGTTTTTTTTTTTTTTTTTTTTTTTTGCTCTCTCATGAATCATTGCCATTAGTACATAAGCATGCTGTTATTTCTACCATCTTGCAAAACCAAATAGAAAATAAATGAAAAAATGAATTAAGATCTCACTTTTCAGCTAGGCATGGTGGCTCACGCTTATAATCCCAGCACTCGGGAGGCTGAGACAGGAGGATCATTGTGAGTTCGAGACCAGCCTGGGCTACAAAGTGAGCTCAAGGCCAGCCTGAACGGTTTAGTGAGACCCTGTCTCAAAAAGACAAGGGCTGGGGATTTAGCTCAGTGGTCTAAGTGCCTGCCTGGCAAGCATGAGGTCATGAGTTCAATCCCTGGTGCCACAAGAAAAAAAAAAGGCCTCACTTTTCTTTTTATCTGCTATTATATTCTCTCCCTCATAGCAAAGTTCCTTGAAAGAGTTCTCTGTCCTTAATACCTCTAATTGTTCTTATCTCAGTCTTTCTTACAATCACCCTAATTAGGATTTTACTTATATCACTGCTTTCTGCTCCACTAAAGCCAAAAAGACCTCTACATCACTAAATCTAGCTGTCAAATGTCAGGTTTTATCTTATTTGATTCATCAACACTGCCTCTTCCTTCTTCAAACAATTCCTCTACTTACTTTCCATGATACAAGACTCTTGGATTTTCTCATACCTCATTCTCCTTTTTTATTTCCTCCATATCTCACCAAGCATTTCTTATTTTGGTGTGCTTCAAAGTTTAGTTCTTCAATTTTTTCATATCTATACCTTTACCTTAAGAGGAGAGGGTCCAGGCAAATTTCTGCCTCATCTTGCCAGGAAGACAACATAAAAGCAGGGAAAAGAAGTAATTTACCTAAAGTCATCTAATTTGGCTTAGAAATGAAACTGATACCTGGATTTGAGTATCCTGCCCACTCTGCTCTTTTTGGCACATCTCTCAGCTGATTTCTTGGACTCGAGACAGCTGCACAACTTCTCTCAATTGGGAAGGGAAAGTGGTTCCTGTAATGATTTTGCACTGCCACTTCATGCCAGACAAATAGGCCATACTGATATAAAATTAATTCCATTTGATTGCCAATACTCTAATAATGAGAGATTTACATAATGACATCTTGCAGGAACTGGCTGAGATGTCAGATTTCAAGATTTCATCACTTAGTAGAACTATATAGAGAATTTCAAATTTTTATCTTCTTCTTTCCAAACTATGTTATCTTCCAAAGCTGCCTCCTAAATTAAGGTTTGCACTTATAACATGCCCAGTGCCCACCGATGTCAGGTTAGCAATGTGAATTCTAGACCTTCCATTAGTCTTATTATTGTTAAGTGCAAAAAATAGAAGAAAACTGTACTATTCACTATGTAATAAATTTAATCCTCCAATAATAATGGTACCACTACATGAGAACTGACCCTATGAAGCAGAAATGATTATGGAGACAAGTCATGGAAAATACTCTTGTTTGGTCTCCCTTAACTATGTAGTTCATTAATACTATCATCCTTTTTTATCTAAAGTGTGTTTTTCTTCAGTCTGTATGAGCAATTTAATTGCTTCAACTAGTTGGAATTTGTATGGGTTGCATCATGGGAGAAGGGAGCAATGAGTTGTTCCTTGAATATGATGGCCAATTATTTGATGGGAACTGACTACACTAATGACCACTCTGAAGTGGGCTAAGGGCAGGTCAGTGTGGATGCAGGGTGTCCAGAGAGGCGTGGCTTAGAAGTTTGAAACTGACTTTAGTGGCTTGTGTGGACATTAAAAACTCCAGTGATTTGGTGTCAGGTGATTCTGGCCGTGTAAGTAAGTCTGGGAAGGGAGTGCTTAAATTACTTTTTCTCAAATGGCTTATCTTTGTTAGACAGAGATCATTTTCAGGTTCATTGTGAACATGTACAGTGGGATGAGTGTGTGTGGTGGACCTTGGTTGACTTGGCAGGGAAAGACTGGGGTGGAGGAAAGGCAGTCGTGTGAACTACAACATTATGTTAAGGAATACAACAGACTGTGGGGTAGAAATTGACGGATGTATGCTTTCCCACCTTGTTTTTCCTGCTTCATATTATATGTCTAACAGAATGGCCAGAAATAAAGGTTGCCTTATAAATATGTGCAGTTCAAATACTCTGTGTCCAAATCCTTTCTCCAAACCATGTCATCTTTTCCAACTCTGTGTAAAATCTTAAGCATAGGTGTCATTCTGCTCCTGTGGGTTCTTGGAAAATATGTGAATGTAATGATGATGCCCATTATAAATGGAACGTTGTGTACTTTTAAATTTCCACAACTGTCTGACTTGATGAACTAATAAATCATTGTTAGTAAAGCATTTCTATGAGGAGAAAAGAATTGCATAAAGAAAAAGGACTTCAGTTCTCTTTATGCCAAATAGTAACTTGGGACACACAATGTGTTCTTCTGGGTCACCGTTTACTGGATCTTCTAAAAATTCTTTCTTTTTTTTGTCGTCTTTTTTTTGAGACTAGGTCTCACTATGCAGTTCAGGCTGGCCTTGAGCTTACTTTGTAGCCCAGGCTGGTCTCAAACTTGTAACAATCCTCCTGCCTCAGCCTCCCGAGTGCTGGGATTATAGCAGTGCACCATGTTAGGCCAAAAATTCTTTTTGTAGTAGTGTGGATTGAATTCAGAGAGTGCTGAACTTTATCCTGTGCTTTTTTATTTATTCTTTTTTACTTTACTGGTTTTATTCTCTCAAATTTTGAGATAAGGTCTCATTATGATTCCCAGGCAAGCCTCAAACTTGTGATCCTCTTGCCTTAACCTCTCAAGTAACTGGGATTACAGAAGTAGGCCACATGGCTGGCTCCAAAATTTTTGACAGACTATCAAGGCAAGAAAGGATGGATGGCTAGATATAGTGGCACGTGCCTATAATTGCAGTATTGGAGAGGCTAAAGCAGAAGAATCATCTTGATTTTGAGGCTGTCTTGGGTTACATAGTGAGTTCAAGGCCAGCTTGAACTACATAGAAAAATCTTGTCTCAAAAAAAAAAGAGAGAGAAAGAGAGAAAGAGATGATCTTTTTCTCATGAATGGTGACTTTTGCCTTGATATATGCTATTATAAGTAGAAATAAGAAAGATTGCTAATTATTGTTAAGAAAAATGCTTTATATTAATGTGGAATCAAAAGAACTATAATTTCCAATAATTACAGTAGTGGTTCAGAGGTATACCTTGGCTGGAATGGTAGAGACTATGTGACCTTTTCTTGGTGAGAAGTTTAATTATGGTATCTTAGAGAAATGAATTTACAGGAAAAATTGAAAGCATCCTTCCCAGGTAGCAATGAGACCGACAAGCATGCCAATCTGCATGTAAAGGCATTGGCTCATCACTAACTCAAACCATTCTTATTAAGCCACTGTGTTCATGTTAGAGAAAGACACAGATAACTAGAATGGGCCTTTGCATGCAAGAAGCTTATAGTTTGCAGGGGAAAATAGGCATTGCTCATGTGGCATTTTGTTATTTTAATACAAGGCAAAAATAAGAGGGATAATAGGTACAAATAAAAAGCAACACAAATGATGCACTGGTCAAGTTTTGACTGCGAACCTAGAAGTCCATGT
>RJWT010013065.1:0-22012 GCA_004365215.1 Cuniculus paca | reverse complement strand
GTGCTACTGTAATGGTAGATAAAGGTCCTTTCATGTTTGTCACAACTTATGGGATCACAACACCAAGGTCAAACCTTTTTGTAACTTTGGACCAGAAGCCCATAGTCTTTGTACCAATGAGGCTGGGCCTGTGTGGATGAAGAGGAATACACAAGACTTCTGTAATTCCTGCTCAATTTTACGGTGAACCCAAAACTTCTCCAAAAACAAAATCTATTGAAAATAGATATTAAAAGAAGAAGAAGAAATAAAGGAAGAGGATGGAGAAAAGGAAAGTAAATGAATGCAGTGACACCATTTTTTTCAATTGTTTGATAAATATTTATTCACTAGTGTGTGACAGACATTCCTCTAGTGCGTTTTACTTCATCGTTACATTATGTATAAACATTATATATTAACTAGCATTTGATTGGTTTTGCTTTCATCATGTTCAACTCAGAATCTGTCACATTTAGAGTTTTAAATTCTTCATGAAGACCACTGAGGCAGTGAGGCAAGAGGGTAAAACTCACACAGGGATGAGAAAACCCAAATGCAGTCAGCTGGAAGTGGAGCTCTGGGTGGGTGAAGGTAAAGTGGAAATAGCTTGGGGCTATTCCTTGGGGAAAGGGAAAAAAAGACACTACTTCAAAGGAAGACAGTTTCCCTGAGAGCTTTTCAGAAAGCCGTACTTCATTAATGTTTAAAATAAGTATGACTAGAAGCTTAAGAGTTTCAGCCTAGTTACAAGAAGAAACTAGCAGGGCCAAGTGAGAATTCAGAGGGAGACGAGAGGAGTAAGCCCAGTGGACAGGGAGAGGGACAGCATGGGTCCCTGCAGGGCCACCAGGGGGAAGAAGACTGGGGGAAGGGTTCTGGACCTCCCCCCGTCCTGTCAGGACAAGAAGAGAGAACTGGCTTTCCTGTTTCACATACACGAGCATTCAGATATCAACTCCAACTAGTACTTGGCTTCAGAAAACTACAATGAGATGGATTCTCTCACTCTTTGATAAAATTCAACAGAATTTTTTCATATAGATGGTCTGATGACCACAAATATGAGCAAATGGAAAAAGGTTATTTTCCCCTTGGTGCTTCCTGAGCTAGATTAAAATAGAACTTAGGATCTCATTGTAAATTTGGGTGTATGGCATTAATTAGGGTCAACTGAAAATACTGTGTTCTCATTATACTATTAAGAATTCAAATTGCATTCGTTTTGAATTCATTTACCCTCTTAATGGGTTGGAATAATATTTTAGTATCTTAATTTATTAAGTCATATAAATGGGAAATATATTATCATAAATTAGTAATATCAAGTGTAATGTCCAGGGTAGCTAAAATACAGAGATATGGAGAGATTGATTTATTGATTTATTATACCATCTGCTTTTAATATATAAATGATAGGCTCATTGAAGATAGATTTACTTCCTCCTCTTTTTTAAATAGCTTCATCACCATTCAAAAATTAAATTCAAGGAAATTCTAAAGTAAAGTATACACATGCAGATACACACACATGAGAAAAAATGACATCCACAATTTAGCCTTTTAGTACAATGGACCATGCCTTCTGAAGAGTTATAATAAACTGGATGTAGCACGGTCTAGGTGCATGTGTGGAACACACATTTAGTCTGCATTGCTCACAGAGTAACACAAACTTCATTTCTCCAGGGTGGGTGCCAACCACAGGAAACTGGGTAAAACTGCAAGTTCGGCAAGGCAGTTTTCTGGCTCCTTGTTCTGTCCTCCCTTGAGCTGTCTGCCCTCACCACTGTGGGCGGTGTAGACCACACAGAGGAGGCGAATACCATCCCAGCCATGCGGTGCCCAGTCCTTCCCACTTCCTGCTGGGGGGCTTTGCTCATGGGAAGGAAGTGTGATGCTCAAACTACCGCACTTACTGTTAAGCAGAGTGCAAATCCTTCAACCCCTAGAGGCCACTGAAATTTAAAGGAAGAAAAAAAGCATGAGATTTAGTGACTCAAGGTGTCTTTCTGTGGGAAATGCACGAGCATTCAGACTCCCCGAAATGGTGTGTGTGCTAACGAACCACTTCATTTTACTTCCTGTTTAAATTTTAGTCAGTGCCAACATCAGAGGGCAATAAGTAGAGCCTGTATTTGGAAGCTCATTGCAAAAGTTGTTTTGTGTTTACTTTTAGAAACATAAAATTTCCTCTGGATAAAAAAACTAAAACAATGTGATATTTTGGTGTTGTTAATCAAATACCCAAGTTAAGCATTACAACCTTAGACCTCATGTGTTTGTCTGTCATTGTGAGTGACATTCCTGTTTCCAGATCTTCTGGGATAAAATGACTTATGTCAGTTCTTCTAGTTTCCTCTGCTTCCTTTCAGATGTTTGGAGTGTTTCCCTATTAAATGGCATACTTTTAGCATTTAATGCACCAGTCCCACTGCCCTTGAAAGCAATGGTTAAAATTAGTAAGTCTAAAGAACAAGGCTCATTCTAATGTCTTTTCTGCCTCCATCTGTTTCATGCCATGAGTGTATAGCATATTTTTAAAGAAACAAATGTCTGAGATGCTCATTATGAAGTTAAAATCACCTTTCCAAAATTCTATAGCTTGAAAAAAAATACACTTAAATTTTATTGGTAGGATATTAAAGCAAGCACAGGCAATAAAATTTAAGGAGAACGCTTCTTAATTGCTCGCTTTTCGTATTGTACGCTTAATTCAGTTCAGTGCCATTAATTGTGGTAGTCTTCTGGTGAAAAACATGTCTTTGGCTTAAATAGTGCAACCGTGCTCCCTAAGGCCAAAGTGATGTGCTTTGCTTTTTCAGATAAGGCGACAAGGAGGTATCCAGCTCCTGGTGGACCTGCTGGACCATCGGATGACCGAAGTCCACCGCAGTGCCTGCGGAGCTCTGAGAAACTTGGTATATGGCAAGGCCAACGATGATAACAAAATTGCCCTGAAAAACTGCGGCGGCATCCCCGCGCTGGTCAGGCTGCTCCGCAAGACCACAGACCTGGAGATCCGGGAGCTGGTCACAGGTGAGGACCACTAGTGACGAAACATTCTGTGTCATCCCAAGATCAGTTTTCTATCATCCAGCCCAGTAGCAAGTGCACCAACCGAATGTAATGGCCCGAGGCCTGTCAGAGAGCTACTAACCTAAGTAGTCTCCATTTATGTTTTGAAATGAGTGAACAAGTGAACAAGAGAATCGGATGTAACACGCGTGGATTGATCATATTAAATAGTTAAAGTCCCGTAAATGCAGTCCTCAGGAGTGTTTTCTGATCATATTTCCTTCCTTGTCATTTGATGTATAAGTAGTTGAGGATCTTACAATACCCACAAGTCGTTATTAGGATAACACTAAAAATAATTGGTAAAAAGACAAGGCATGGGAGTTATAGATAATAAAGTATATACTTTGGGTTATATTGTGTTTAACAATGGGAAGTTTATTGTACCTAGAAGTTAATTTATTAAGTAAAATATTTATGCCTGCTCCAAATCTCAAGGTGATATTACTACATATTAAGGAATTTTTTGCAAGTTAACATGAGAGAAACTTTTCATGATCACAGAGCTTGGGTTTTTGTAAAATGGAGATAATTATAGTGCTTTGTAGAGTCAGGAGAGTTTAATGAATGAGAACACCTGTGCATTCAGCGTGTACACCTTCCATAGAATGCATGGTGACATGGGAAACATTAGCGATTGGCTGTTATCCCTCACTTTTTTTTATTAGTACATCATGAATACATTAATTGTGGGTAGTTGATACACGTGTAAAACACCTTTTTTTTTCATCACCTTCCCTCCCCTACCTCCCCCTACCTCCCTCTTTTAGTCCTCTTTCCATTGACAAAAGATCTATCTCCTTGTTTCCTATTGGCTATTTTTGATTTCGATTTTATTTATACTTTGTGTTTCTCATATAAGTGAAACAATACAAATATGTAAATTTGTGTGCCTGGTTTACGACATTTAACATTATGGGTTCAAGGTGCATCCATTTTCCTACACACGACTCAGATTTGTCCTTTATACCAGACTACTACTTCTTCGTGCATAAATACCACATTTTTCTTATCCATCTGTCTGTTGATGGACATATAGGCTGCTTCCAAGATTTAGCTATTCTGAGTTGCTCTGCTATAAATATGGGTATTCATGCATGCATCAATGTAATATGATGGTTTTCTGTCTAGTAGGTAAAGAGCTGGATCAAACAGAATTTCTGTTTTCTGTTTTTTGAGGAATTTCCATGCTAATTTCCATAGTGGTTATACTAGTTTACATTCCCACCAATAATGTGGAAATGCTCCTTTTTCCACACGATTTTGCCAGCATGTTATTATTTGATTTCTCAGTGCTAGTTACTCCCTTTGGAGTAAGATGAACTCAGTGTTTTCTTTTTTTCTTGTTTATCTTTTCTTTTTTGGTACTGGGAATTGAACCCAGGACCAAGTTACACTTGTCAGGCAGGCACCGTGCCACTGGCCTCGATCCCCATCCCCATCTCAGTGTTGGTATAATTTGTATTTCTATAATGGCCTCAATGTTGAACATTTTTTCATGTATTTATTGGCCATTTTTATTTCTTCTGAGAAGCGTCTATTCATTTCACATGCCCATATTTTGATTGGGTCTTTTATTTTAAGGGGATCTAATTTTCTGAGTTCTTTATGTATTGTAAATATTAATCCTCTGCCTGAGATGTAGCTGACAAATTTTTTCCTATTCTGTAGGAATAGGAAATTGTCTCTTCATATTGATTGTTATTTCTTTTGCTGTGCAGAAGCTTTTTAATTTGACATAGTCGCATGTGTTGATTGCAGTTTTACTTGTTGGCACGACAGTGACATAGATGGCTCCAATACAGGATTCCAAACTGCTAGTTTCTGGTTTACCAAAGCACCGTGATAAGCTGGGGTTGCCAACTGTATTGCAAATCTGACTCTCCAAAAGATCTTTTAAATATCCACTGTCCCACATACCTTCTGTCTCAATTCTAAAATTTCTTTCTATGCTGATGAAGTCCATGCAAATTTATTTTTTAAAATATGTTACTCAAGCCACAGTATCATAAATATTTATTCAGTACTGGGTCAAATTCCCAACTTCAGCATAATTTTTAAATTTTTCACCCTTTAAAATTGCCACATCTCTGTCCCATTCTTAGCTGAATCACAACTACACCTCTTTTTTTTTCTTTTTTCTTCTCATGTCTTTTCTTTTTGCTAGTAGAGAATTCTTTGCAAAAAAGCTAATTGTTAAGGGTTACCATATTATTAATGTTTCATGACAAACTAACATGGACTAGGCAATTATCCTTGGTTACACACTGATGTCTAGGGCAGTTCTGAGATGTGTTGTGTTACTAGAAAGTCCCCTACTCTGATGACCATGAATGCTCATTCTTATTTTCGTGGGCTCTAAGTCAGAAATATCCATGGGAGAAAGGCTCCCTCAATGCATGCAAACACAATGTTCTTGCATTCAGACCTTGCCCATGGGTGCACAAAACCAGAGGAACCAGAAGGCCAGCAAAGCCTTCTGCACCCCCCTGTGCATCCACTTCACACTTCAGAAAGAAAACTGGATTTTGCTAAAACTTTGGAGTACTCCAACATAAATCCAGAAGTGCCCGTTGGGTAACTCACCTCATTGCCAAGCAAACTCAGTTACGATTGAAAGCTTGAGATTACTAAGAACTTAAAAAAGGAAGAAAATATAATGTCCTATCACATGACACTTTCCAGGATAGCCCTGTGCCCTGTGCTCTGCTGACACTGGGGCAGCTGTAAAAATAAAACTGGCAGCATCTACACCACTCTCTCAACACTACTTCTGACAGATCCTGGAGCTTGCCCACTTTATACAGGGCAAGAGCGAAAGTCTCTATGTGAGCCTGTTCGGAAACCTCAAAGGCGAATAACCGTATCAGAAAGTCAAGAAGTTTCTGAGTACCTTAGGTCCACGCAACCAACTTAGAGAAGGACATGGGAAGAGAGCATCTCTTAGGACGTTCTTTGCTGAGGGGACTATTGCTATAAGCCAGTCTAGTGACCAAGCCTTCTCCACTTCTGTGGTGGCAAAAATCTGAGGTCCCTATAAACCTGCAGGACCCACCTGACTTCTATTCAGACGCTGCATCAATGCAAATCTAGCCAAAGCTGGCTCCATTGCCTGAACCAAAATGAAGGGGCTGGGGATTTAGCTTAGTGACATAAGGGCCTGCCTGGCAAGCACGAGGTCATGAGTTCGACCTCCAGCACCAAGAAACAATTCACCTCCAAGAACCTTACCACGAATCATTTTCATCTTCAGCACCAGCCCATGGTCATCTGCTAGCGAGCTACAAGTTGGATTCTGTTGGTTCCTACAGAACTTTGGGGAAATTTAACACAGTCGAACTCCCCAAGGTCATGAAATCCTCCATCTCCCTTCTCTTTTATTCTGTTTCTACTCCTCTTTCTCTGAGACACTTGTCTCTGCTCCAGTCTGATGGGTTGGTTAGCATAGAAAGCCTTCTTTCTAGTGTGATTGCAGGAGCATCATCCATTCCCGAGTCGTGAATTTCTCAAGTGCTTTGGAATCTCTACAGGTGTCAGGTGTGCTGAGCCGTACCGATGCTTAGGCTAGCACCTGGTCAGCAATGCTCCGCTCTGAAAGGTCAGCGGTGTGCACTGCTGCTGCTTAAATATTCACAGATGTCTCCTACCCAACATGCTCATGTTTCATAAACTTCCTAGATGAGCAGTGAGTCGATGGCTCTGGAGGATGGAGTAAAATGAAAAAGAAAAATGGCTCAGTTCACTTCTTCTGTCACAGTTCTTTTGGGAATTAAGTTAGATATCCACACATGAATTACATAGACTTAAGAGTAACAACTCTGCCTTTTACTGCCTTTGCAGTTGTCCAACAGATCTAATGCAGGGCTCAGCACAGAAGCATGAGTGCGTTCCAGGACCCCCACTAGTCTACGGTGGGTGTACTCTTTCCATTGCCTTCTCTTCCCTCCCTCTTCACACACTACATGCTTGGGAATTCATAGCCACTGAAAAAACTTACAGGGGAAGACAGCGAAGCCCTTCTTTGAATTTCCCCTTGGATGTTTATAAACTAGGATGTGTTGGAGACAAATACAAAATTAAAAATAACAATTGTAGTGATTTCCTTTAAACAAAGGAGACTTTCGATGTATCCTAGCTGTACACCCAGAAGGGTTTAAGGTGTCAAAAACGTCAAGCTGTAAATAATAGAAGATGCAAAGAAAGAAATGATCTGGCAAAACTTTACGTTATTTACTGAATATTTCTTAGCAAACTGAACAATAATGAAATGTTGAAATTGAAGTATTTACACACATTTGTGTTCAACCCATAAACATACGTGCTGAAAAAAAACAGCCGCCCATCGGGGCTGCAGTATCTGTCACAACAGAGCGTATTTCACCACTGCCAGTGAGGCCTTGCAGTAAATAATTTTCTTCCTATGCACTAATTGCAACAAGATGATCATCAGAATTTTATTTAAATCCAGCTTAAGCTATTCTGCACTAGCCGTTACTCAAAATGCTCTTAAGCAAATAAACTTTGATTAGAAATGCTGCCTGTCCTTCAGGCTTGACTAATACAATTTCTCTCTCTCTAAATTTAGAAATAATAGACCTAAATTTTGAAATACTCAACTACAGATTTCTGAGTGCAGTACAAATCATACGAAAACAGTTTTTATTAAACCGTAAAACTTGATAAATAAGTTTTATCTGGGTTGAAAGCAAATGTCCTTGAGAGCTTTACTTCTCCCAGAGTGGAGAGCATCCTCGCGTCTTCCGCTTTGCCTACCCAGTGGTCTTTCCTTTTCATTAAGGCACCAGCCACCAACCCAAGCTCATCTGGGATTTTGGTTGCCAGCTGCCCCTTCCTCTCCATGATCCCCTCCCAGAGCCCTGAGTCTGGAGCACATTTGGATATTGCTGTCTAGACCTGTTTGGATATTGCTATCTAGACCTGCCACCCGTGGGCCTGGGTCAGAGGGGCACATGCCTGGGAGTTTCTACAAGCTCCTCAAGAGAGGCACTCGGGAGGGAAAACCCTGAAAATGTCAGGCTCGAGCTCTCACACGGGGCTGATGGACACTAAATAGGGGATTTGGAGGGGAAGATGATTTCCTTGAGAATATTTTCTGTAATTTTATCTTTGATATTATAAAATTCTCTGATGATATGTGATGATACACCTAAGTGTGTGCTTTTTTTCTAAATTTCATGGTACGCAACACTTTTATTTTAAGGTGTCCCCTTTGGTTTCAGAAAATTGTTCTTTGTAAAAGTAAAAACAGCTGGGCATGGTGATGCCTGCCTGCAATCCTAGCACTCAGGAGGCCGAGACAGGAGCCTCACGGCAAGTTCAAGGCCAACCTGGGCTACACAGTGAGTTCAAGCCCAGGCTGAACTACAGCCAGACCTGGACTCAAAAGGACAAAAAATAATAAATTAATAAACAACCAGTGATTCATGAGCCTTTCTTTTCTTCCCTCTCATTTTGGAATTAGACATATTTGGAACCTCTCAGATTTTTCCTCCCTTTTATACTTTGTTATATAATTTGGAGTCTTTTGCCTTTTTATCACATAACCTCTGAGTGATTTTGCCAATACTTAGCATTTATTTCTAGCATGCATTTGCCCCAATTGATGTAGAAGACTTTCTTTTTCTTAGCAGGGGCTGTAGAAGATAAAGTTTTTTTTTTCTTTAATTCTGAAAAATAATCTCTGTGGTTTTGTAGTTTCTTTTTTCATTTTATGAATATAAATTATTCAGAAATTTCTTTGAGAGATGCTTCAGAGGTATTTTTCTTCTGTAGCATGAATTATCTCTGTTTTCTCTAGTGTCAGTTTTTCTATTTTTTGTGGGGGCCTTTCTCATTGATTTCACAGGCCCACTCTAAATATGCAGTAAACCTCAGTTTCCAACTTACTTCGAAGACAGAAGGACTGTGCATATGCAGTTAAGTGTGTTAACTGTGAAGCAAAGATTTGTCGCAAGTGAGAAGCAAGGGTGAGCTTTAGGGCGGGAGTCCTCTAAGGGCCCAGTTAGGAGCATTCTTCTCCAAGACGTTGATGTCTGTGTAGCTTTTTTTTTCTTTTAGTTCTCTCGAATTCAGTCAGTTTCTTTGAAGACTCTACTGAGTTGTGAGCTTTGTTTATTTGTCTGGCCTCAAGGGAGGCTCTGGCACTTTCTTGGCTACCAAGGATTCTTCATACTCATGTACAACTGGAGAATGAGAGGGCGATGGACTGTGTTTCTTTTCCAAACCTTTGTGGCCTCCTTTCCCATTTCTACATGCATGTGGCCACTATCTCTGAGGATGAATCTTTCTTACATTTCTAAGAAACCTGGGAGGCAGCCTGGTCCGTGCATATCCTGGATAGAGCTGGCTTCTCCACGAGCTCCACCAGTCAGTTCACGTCTGTCTGGCTTTGCCTTGTGGGGAAATGTAATGCAATTTCTCATCTGCTGAATTGCATCCTTTTATCTTCCTTATTCCATTATAGCCCTAATAAATAACATCTTCTGCCCTGCATGGATTCTGAACAGTTTCTAGTAAATATTACTAAATATAATCTCTCTTGCTGGTGCAATCCAGGTTGGAGGCCTTGCTGTGGGTCTGTCGGCCAAGCGAGCTTGCTAACTCAAGGAAAGTCTGAGTGGCAGCATCAAACACTCTGCAGGGAAGGACTCACTGGGTCAGAGGAGAAGCATTCTCCCCATCCGCATCTTCCAGCCTGTTTTCCTCTTCCCCTATTTTCTGAGATCAGCCAGAGGCCTTGGCTGCTCTCCATAGAGCAGTAGCTGAGCGGTTTGTCAGGGTGCTCTTTTTTCCATCTTCATGGAGTGTAGGGGATCAGTTGATTAGCAATTCAGCCTAGAAGACACTGAAATGGGTCAGAAGAGCAAATTATTTAAATCAAACTCAGGTCACTCTGGTCCCATGATTTAAAATTAGGTCCTAATTTTATTTCTTATCTTGAATAATATGCAGCCACATTGTCTAACATAGCATATTAGAGATTCTGCAGCAGAATTAAGCAACATCACAAGGATAAAGATGAACAGAGACATTCCAATAACAAAATGCCAGAATGTAGAGATGCCCCGAATGTTAATATAAGCTCCACCAGATATCAAATTCCCAAGGAGAAATTAAAAATCAAAGTTTAAATCCCCTTTCATGTTGAAGTCCAAAGACATTAAAGTTCAAAGAAATAAAGTAAAAAAAATCAGTATCTCTTGCCATTGTGTGTTCGAGTTCAAAGTCCACAATCCTAAGTTAACTAAATGTAAAACCATCTTACTCTGCAGTCTCAACCAGCAAGATTTCTATGCCTTTGAGGGGTGAGTTCCTTAGGAGCTAAGTCTTGGGTTGCCTCCCTCTGGAATTGTCTGCATGTGTCTGCATACTTTCATGGCCTGAGAACATGCACTATTTCCTTTCAACTCTGATGTACTACTTTAGTCAAGGATGTAAGCACAGTTTCCTGCCCACCAGACTTAGAAGACAAAGCATCACAACCCCAAGAGAAGTCATCCCAAGCACCGGTGTGCACCAGAAGCCAGCCCTTGCTGAAGCTGTGGCAAGGACTTAGTTAAGTCTGTACAACTTCCCTGTTGCTGCTGTAACAAATGCCTACAAATGCAACAGCTCACAACAGCACATATACATGACCATGCAGTACTGGAGACGCAAGGCTGTCACAGATCTTCCTGGAGGGAAAGCTTATTTTGATTCATGATTTCAGAGATTTCAGTCCATGGTCAGTTGGCCTCATTTCTTATAGGCCTGTGATAAAGCACCATATTTGAGTGGAAACAGGTAACAGAGGAAAAGTGTTCACCTCATGTTATCCAGGAAGTGGCGGAAGGGAGTCCCAATATTCCCTCTAACAGCTCCCCCAACAACTTTCCACCAGGCTTCAACTCCTAAAAGTTCCACCACCTTCTGACAGAACCACAGGTTGATGGGCAACTCTTTGTGGAGCGATCCAGATCCAACTCTAACATGAAGGCTCTTGTGGAGAATTCATTTCCTTGGCTGTTCCAGCATCTAAAAAATGCCTACATTTCTTGGCTGTGACCTCTTTCTGTATCTTGAAAGCCAGCCATTCCCTTTCAGTCACATTTTCCTGCCAAGGATGACCCCTGCTTTTAACGAGCTGTGTAACTGAATGAGCCCAGCTGGTGAAGATGGGATCATCTCCAGGACCATCTCATCATCTCAAACTTTGTAACTTCATCCCATCTGTAACATCCCTTTTGTCAAGTAGGGAGAAGACTGGTAGGTTCAGGGCAACAAGATGTGGACCTCTTAAAGGACCATCGCTTTAATGACTACAGCATCTGAAGGAAGACAAGTGAAGGGAAATTTCTTGGCTTTAGTCAGTCAAGTGCTGTCAGTTTGGTGGCTGGCTTCCAGTATCCATGATCTGTGAATTTAAGTTCAATCAAGAGAAAAATGTCCAGACTGGGTAATTTTGGTAACAAGTGTTTACCAGTTAAATGGAGATTTGTCTATGTGTATTGTTTCTTTTGAAAAGTGCAATTATAGACCTTGATGCCATCTCACAATAGTGATATCATCAGGTTCATGAGCCATGGTTTGATGAGGGAGACAGAAGCACTGTGAATGGTGTGGGAAAGGGATTTATTGTCTGAATTCAAGCCACCACTGCAGTGGGAGCTGGCAAGGCTTTTCCTGTGCATCCAGCAATGGGATGGAAGGTGAGCTTGGCCAGTGGGCAGTAGCCTGGAAGAAAAGCCAGACGTTCAGCACAGGAGAGCAAAGGCCAGCTGGTACTCAGAAGAACAAGTTGCATCCCTCTTCAACTTGTCCTTGGTTGCATTTCATGTTCTGGAGTGATGTCCAAAAGCTGGTGCCCTGTGCCCTAGGAACCACATGGGCCTGGACCTGGGGAGCTGGAAGAGGAGGTGTGGTAGGAGCTGGTAGAGCTGTCGACCCATATGCTGGCCCTAGCCAGGTAGTGAAGCCACAGAGAAAATGCTTCCCTCTGCCTGCAATCTTCTAAGCTCACAGCCATAGCTTTCACAGGCACGTGAGAAATCGGATTTGTCCGTGGACAGCTTTCAGCTGGAACCAAGCAGGAAGCGCTGACATTTATGTCCGGATAAGCCAGTCTTTTATCCCTTCTCGATTAACTGTACCACAGGGCTTGGTGTGGTGGATGTTTCCAGAAATATGTGCACATCATTTCCTGTGTTTTCCATTTTTATTGCTCTTCAATTGCTCTTTACTGCCTAACATGAGAAGTAAGGTATTCTCTGCATTTCTTGTATAACAAGAAGGATTAAACATTCCTGTTCAGTCACATGTGCCAATTACTGTCCTTTTTGCCTTCATTTCTGTTGTTGCCTTGAACACACCTGATGGAGTCAGCTGTAAGGGGCTTGTTCAGATTCCCGGCTGGTGTGTGGGATACTGCCAGCCTTCTGTTTCTAGATCCAGTTTGATTTTTAGCAATTCTTTGCCCATTTCCCCGATCATAAGAGATCTTCAAGACACCTAATAAAAAAAAGTAGATTTTTGTACCCAAGATCTCTGCAGTAAGAGTCCAGGAATGCACACACTCAGTGGCACCCTCTGGTCATTCTTAACATCATGTGTGTTTGAGGATTCACATCTTCTGCTGTGAAAACACAAGGACACCATGGGGAGGTGTTTAGGAGACATGTACTCTGAGAGATACCAAAGCAGTTTGTTGCTAACACAAACTACTATATCCAATGAAAATATTTAACCCGTTTATCATTTTTGCAAGTTAGGATGAATTTGGGGTTATCTTATATGCCAGCATGCTTGCTTGAATAAAGAAGAAAGAAAGGAAATAGATTCTAATGAATATGACAGAAGCTGCATGGAAAACTCCCTACCTCCAGCCAGCAGTAAGCAACCGTTATCGATAATTCTGCTATCTGGGCTGAAGCTTATAATTATGATGGCCTGCTGCTCCCACACAAGACTTCTTGGGGTTTCACTAAAACCCTCTGTACCCCATCAGAGCATGTGGTGTGATCATCTTCCATTTCACACACTGCCAACAGGAAATGTTCGCTACTCTTGAGCCATCTAAGAATGTCAGTACTCATCTCCACAACCATTACAACTGCTGAGGTGAGATGTATCTGACGTTACCTGGACTTATGTTTCTGAGCCTGCCAAAACTTTACAAAGGTTCAATCAAAAGTATTGGTAGGAGCTTTTCTGGTTATTTATTTGTCAAGATTGAAATGTACGCTGCACTTTTTGCTCGTTAGGTTTGACAATGCTTAACTGATTTGCGGCTCTGCTTTGTGGCTTGTGAGTTAGGAGTTAATTAGAAACACTTTTTCTTAATTATATTTGAGAGTTTGTTCCATTTGCTCTACAATAATCACAAAAATTGCATTAACTAGTGTTAACGAACACAGCATAAAAATCCCCACTGAGTCCAGGAGGAGAGGGGCAAATTACAGAATGTCTGGAGATCCAGAGGTCCCTAGCCCTCAGCTAGTTTCCTTCCCAATAGATGTTTTGTTATTCGCAATGAAGTGCCCAGAATAAGCTTCCTTCAGCCTGGCGATGGAGAAGCTTCACTTTCACATGTGCTAAGCTACTTTCACTCACTGATCACTACTCCAGTCATGCCCATCATCACCGATGGTGTTTCTGCCATCACAGCAGCGCTGGGTGATCAAACACATCCCCCCTGCAAAGGGAATGACTGGAGGAAGGATCCCTAAGGAAAAATTTCTTATCAAGGCAGCTGTGTCTTAAGAGATCTGGAATCCCAAAGAAGCGTGGAAATTATGCTTTGCAGTTGGCCTTCCTGTCTTCCTACTTTCTCACCTACAATCCCGAGATGCGCCTGAGCAACACTGCCCTCAGGCTGTGGCCAATGATACAGAAATGTCGCAAATTTGATCTCTGTCCTCAAGGAGTGGCCAGTGGAGTATGAGAGAGGGGTGGATAGCGCCTCTACAAGTTGCACCCTGAGAAAGAGCTCAGAGGAGGATGCAGTGTTCAATGGAGAGATCAACAAAGATTTCCTGAGGAAAATAGTTTTTGAAATAGACTTTAAAGATATGCATGGGTTTTACTATCAGGTAGTAGTGGCAAGAAAAGAAAATATGGGTCAAGAAAGTCATGGGTGTCAACTCCCACAACAACTGTCCTTTAATAGGACAGGATTGAGATGGAGTCATCCTGCCGCTTGCATTCTTGAAAATACATTCAAACAAATGCATGCACATTCCACTAAAAGTAGGTCTCTTCTGCGGGTCTACCATCACCCTCTCCCTTACCCAGACCCAATGCTGCCTGCTTCGAAGGACATGGTCTTTTTCCCTATCTACTTTTGAACGTGATACGCATTTTTGGATGGAGGAATAATGAACTAAGGGGTGCTTATAAGTCTCTGCATAACTTGACACACTTGACACAAATATCGCTAACTGTATTTCCGGTAACAGCAGCGTCCTCTTCAATGAGAAAAGAAAAGTTTGTACCCACTACCACTCGAAAGTATGTGGATTAACCAAAGATGATTAATTAATTTAAAGGGATTAGTCTACTTTGCAAATGAAAGTTGTCCAACTGAAAAGTTTGGAGGTTTTTTTAAAAGTAATTTTAAAAAACATGAAACCTTGAAGCACAAAAGTACTTAATACTTTGAGTACTGCTTTCCATAGCAAACACATGTAGTGCTTAAAATAATGATGTGCTTTAGCTTAAAAAGAGCCACAATATTTTCTCTGACTTCCATGCATGTTGAATTTTTTAGAGATTGAATTTTAATTCATAAACTCAACTTTATTTTCAAGTGACATCCCCGCTCTGTTCACGAATCTAGCTTCTGAAGCTTGTCTGTGCCGTTACTTAATTAAAAGCAATTGCAAGGTCACACTTGACTCTGGATTCCAGAAACAGTTCACAGTTTACTACATTTTTGCATTCATAAATATCAGTACTAAAAAAAAGCTCTTTCCATTCTTTAGACCTTATTATAGTTGATACGTTGTGTCAACTTGAGAAGTTGAGAAGTTTAACAGAGAGACTTAGCAAGGAGCCAGGGCTCTTACTTTGTAAACATCCTCATCCTGTGCAAGAGGAGGGCAAGGAGATTTTGTGAGCACTACACTGGCCCTGGATCAGGGGTGACCTGTGTACAATATAAAGGAAGAAAAGAGACTTGCCCTTCCCCCAATTTTGCTCTGGCTGCTTTTGCTGGCTGCTGCCTTGAAGTGTTGCCCTGTGCCATGCCACCCTGCCTTAGAGCCAGCTGATTATGGACTGAAACCTCCACAAACAGTGAGCTAAATAAACCTTACCTTCCTTCATTTTGGGTGTCAGGTGTTTTGTCCCAGCAAGGAGAGAAAAGTAACCAAGACAGACTTTATGACAAGAGATCTTTTTATAGATTAAAAAGAATGATCCCTTGTGCTTCATACTTTGTCTGAAATTCTTTCCTTCCACAGTTAGCAAGAAAGAATAATATGGTTGAAAACCTAAGGCTGCCAACTTTTTTTTTAATAAGAAAAGCACTTGGACATTAACTCTTCCAGTTTTTTGTTGTGTCAGTTCTTTGTTTTTTAATTGATTTTATAATCTTGATATAGCAGATGTTTCATTGTGTACTGATTCCAAACACACTTAGGGCAAGGAAGAAAAAGAGAAGTTGGAAAATAAGAGAAGGAAAGAACACAAAACTAAATCCAATTGCCTTTCTGTGGCAGTGGATTCATAACTGCAGGATAGTTTTCCTCCCCTGGCTGCTGAGGATAGATGCCGTTCTCTCCACTCTTGACCCCTGCAGTGTTTCTGAGTTGTGTAATCACCATGCACCCCACCACTTCCATCTTCCACTGATGGCTACTATGGTCCAGATCAAGAATGTCCCCCCAAAGCCTTGCATATTTAGAGGTGGGACTTTTGGAAAGTGATTGGGTCATGGGGGCAGTAATAACTGACTTGCTGTTAGAAGTGTGGTCTGGTTAGCAGTAGGTCACTGGGGGCGTGGCCTGGAGGGGTCCATCGCCCACCCAGGCTCCTCCTTTTTTTGCTTTCTCATCAATGTGCCTTAAGCAGCTTTCCCTCCACTCTACCATTCTACATAGGAGCCAAAATAAACTTCTGCTTCAAGTGAGAGGAATCAAATTGTCCCAGGGACAAGGAAAGCAACTAAGATAAGGACATTTATGAGTAGAATGATACTAAGTACTCTACCTTCCACACCATCTTTGGGAGATTTCTGAAAACTTTGTTGCATTAACAAAATTTAAAAATTTATATTTAAAAAAAAAGAAAAATTTTGTATTTAACACATAGTTCTGCTTATAAGACAAGCATGGATCATTGAGACTCGTGGAACAATTTATCAATTTAATACTTTTCTGCAAAACTGCCCTTGCTATTAACTTAGTTATTGGGCTGTGTAAACACAGATGTGAAATTTTATTGTCATGGAAAAACTTCACATTGAGCATGGCTAGGTATTTATAATTTGATTCTAATGAAAATAGGATTGAAAGAAAGGAAGGGTCCTGTGGTCCCAAAATGGAGATTATCCCCAAAACAAGCTTTAAATCAGAATAAATAAGCCACACCATCAGTAATTGGACAGGAATACCTCTCCAACATTTGCTGATCAACCTCCAAACACTGGGGTTCTATTAAAAGGCCCTTTACTTCCAGAAAGTCCTTGCATCAACTTTAGGCAGCTTTGCTAATACTTCTCTTAGGGCTCCTGTGTAATAAAACTGTCTGAGTTGCTATGGAAACTGCTATATCTATGCAAATTACTTTTTAAAAAATCATCATGTCTCAGAAATTCTGTCTGACATGAAATTTACAAACACTCCAGCCCACAGCTGTCCTTGCCACTGCTTTGCCTTTTTAGCTGCCCCTGCTTTACTTTTGCTGTCTGTCTTATACAAAGGTACATAATGCATCCTTGGAGACCACCAGCAGTAAGAGTTGTGGACAGGAAGTTAGAGGTGTGTCCTGCAGTAAGAGTTCTGAGGGCACCTGTGAGTCATAGAAGAACAAAGCTACCTAGATGTGGATGGAGGAAGAGACAGGGAGGGGTCGAGGGAAGCCGACTCAAAGCCCCAAGTGTGTTCTGTCCGTTCCTCTCTTCTCAGGCATGCACACTCACACAGGCATGCACACAGAGGTGTGAACCCACAGGGAGGCAAACACTTGCAAGCACACTTGCACAGTATGAGCACACCCCACAGACACACACCCACACCTGGGCATGCAATACAGATGTGTGTGCAGGTGTGCCTGCACTGATGTACATACACCACTTAAGGGGAGCCCTTAAGATTTTCACACATTTACATTCCTTCTGTGGTCCCCCTCACTGCTCAGCTCCACAGGTGAAGTTCCATATCGAGGGTCCACTGTCCCTAGCTTCCTGTCTCCTTTGGCGCATCTTTTCTATACCCAGGCCTCCCATGAAGCTCTGCAGTGTTCCTAGAGAGCTGCAGGTGTCCCCAACCCTGCTGGTTGGTGCTGCTCCCCAGGGTATTTTGAGTGCTGCTCTGCTAAACTGTCCGAGGTCTCACCTGCTGCTTCCTGGGTAAAAGACCCACAGGTGCCTGCATTGAGTCCCCAGGAGGCAGTAGCTATGATGTTGTATGTGACCTAGAGAGAAAGAATGGCTCATGGCCCTTTGCTTTACAGTTTGTACAAGAATCCCAGAAGAGTGCTTCTTGGGCTGCAAGCATTACTGAAATAGCCTTTTCCATCTTGGCCTCTTCCCCCGAGGTGGAGCCATGTTTCCGGTTGCTGGGCTGCGGCACTACCCCAGCCCTGGAGCCCGCCCTTCCCATCTTCGTATCCTGCTGCCTAGCAGCTGATTTTCAGTCAGACCAGTTCTCTCTTAAGTTTTCTTGCCCACAGCCTCCAGGGTTCACATACTATAGGTTGGCTACTCCTTATCTGAAATGTTTGGGACCATAAGAGTTTTTGATCGTGGATTTTTCATATTGGAGGATGTTTGCATGCACTTAATGAACTACCCTGAAGATGGGGCTCAAACGAAAACAGGAAATTGATGTATGTGTCTTATATACCTTATGCTGATTTATGCACTTATATATCTTATGCTCTTCCACATACTCGTGCATGAAACAGAGTCTGTGCATTGAGGCTAAGTAAGCAGGAGATCTTTCCCCGCTTGAGGATCTGAATAAACTGTGCGTGATGTACCTGTGTTTTGACTGCATCCTACCACAAAAGGTCGGGTATGGAATTTTCCACTTGTAGCATCGTGATCACACTCAAAAGTTTTCTCCCAGTGTGGGCGCATTTAGTACTTGAGGTTCTCAGATGAAGGGTGCTCAGGCTATAGCAGACTCTGTGAGCCCCGTGTCTCCAGGCTGCCCTGCCAGGGGCGCTGCGTGTGTCTGATCTCAGCACTGAACAATCGTGGGCTCAAATGTGACTGGCTCTCTGACCTGTACATGCACTGGTTCATGTTGCGTCAAGTCCATATATTTCAGTTTGGTTCTCTAGAGATCCAGGTCATGTTTGCAATGTTTGGTTAAAGGTGACAGGATCAAAGGCATGTCCCCAGTAAACCTTCGGACAAAGATGGGAAAGACCTCATCCTTCAGGCCAGTTGAGGTCCCTCCCTGCCTCACATCCTGAAGAGGACAGGGGTAAGGGGTATGGACCAACTTACTCCTCAGAGGTGCTGCGGCATGTGAGGCACGCAGACCTCCTGCACTTCCAGTTACTCTACGTAGCAACTCAGAATTCCACTTCCTAAACGCATTACATTTAAAGCTATTTAACTACTTTCTTTGCTAGTTACAGAATCAGCCTTCCTTCAATACAGGTTATTGTAATTTCCTCAAACGGCAGAACCCTTAGTTCATCATTCTCAGTAGAAGAAAAGTATGTCATTGTTATCATCCTCATGATAAGATGAAGAGACATTAAAAGATTAATGTCACTCCCTAGCTAAAAATTCTTCCTGGTTTACGCAGAATACGAATTCAAGCCAGAACACACAGAATCATTTTAAAATACAAAATTGCTCTCTAAGCTAATTATATAATTTTTAAATGTTGGACATTGTCCAGAGTTATCCATTCTGGGAATTTTTAAGCTTTTAATGGGAGACAGATATGTGTAAGACAGATATGTTCTTATACCTCAAACTTACTACATTTTTGGAATGGGAATCAAAAAATGATTTTTAAATCATGTCTTCTGAAAAAATAATAAACTATCCCTTTGTGGAAAGAATCGAAAAATTGGATAAGTTAAAGAGGTCACTGTTACCTATAAGTAAATATGAAGTTAAAGATAGTTTATATTTTAAATGGTAGTATTTTAGCAAACATAATAAAATGCTCTTATTTCTCACAATTTCAAAAAAGGCATGATTTACCTTAATATATGTCCACCCAGGAGATTGTAACTGAGAAAATGTAATCAAGCTTTGAAAAATTATCTTACTCATTGCTGCACTACTGCCTCTCCAATGAGTTTTCATCTCAGTGAGGTAATTTTGCCTGAGAATTTTCCAGCCATGAGCTACTGTAGCTCCATAGTCTCAGAAACATCATTAAGACATTCTTTCTAACAGCTACATTTCAATACGAGGTCAAGAACTTACTGTGTTTGTCTTCCTTGTACAGTAAATAGATAACCACCCTTACATTCTTCTCCATATTGAAATGATTACATGTTATGATCCTTATTGGTCTAATTAATGTGAAACAACAAAAATTTGTGTACTGTGTATTTCGAATTTTATCTTCACTTTTCAAAAGAATAAAGTTCCATGAGCCTCTACAGACTTCTCTCATCCCGAATAATTCAGGCTCCCTCGACTGATGTGGCCTTGATTTTGTCAATACTGCTTTCCCGAGGAGGCATTGTTCATTATGCCCCTCCCACCAGGGTTGATAAGAGAGATTTTTCCACTGAGAACGTATTACAGATGTTTGATGTCATCTCTCTCTATCACGGACATTAATCTTAAACTCTCTGAGAGCAAGGGCAGTTTCATATCATATTTGTGTCCACAGTGCTCAATTCAGCATATCAGAGTTGCTTAAAAATAAATGACTCTTTGTGGGCATGTAAATATGAAGTGTCTTCCAGAGACTTACATATTTTAGGGCTTGACTCCCAAATGCAGAGATAGGGCCAAGAGAGGTGATTGGATCATGAAGATGCTTATGTTACCAATATATCAAACCATTGATGAGTTCGTAGTTGTGCAGGCTGTTGGAAACTGGGGTGAGGATGGAGTAAGTAGGTCACTAGACCCACGCCTTTGAAGGGTGTATCCTGTCCCTAGCTCCTTGCTATTCTCTGTATGCTTCCGGGCTACTGTAAGATAAGTAACTTTCCTCCACCAATGTCTTCTGCCATGATGTTTCTTCCATAGAGCCAGCCAACCATGAACTCAAACATCTGAAATCACGAGTACAAATAAATCTTTCCTCCTGTAAATCATGTGCCAGGCATTTGTCCAAACATCAAAAAGCTGACTAATATGCTCTTGGATTGATTTGTTGGAAACTCTGTTCCAGCATTCCCCGAATAGAGCTGTCTATCCACTGTTACGTTCTCCTTTTAGCTTAATGAGAAAAAGGCTTAGGCCAGTCCCAGCCTTGACTGTGCACACTGGTTGCTAATTGCTCTTTGGTTTCATAGAGACCTTGCCATTTGCATGTGTTGTCTTGGTGCGTTAACAGCTCTGTAGAAAATGCCTTCAGACAATTGCCGGCTCAAGTAGGTGTGGAGAGAGGCATTTCCATCTCAAACAATATGAATCCAGATTAAATTTACACCAACACTTGTCCTCTTCAGTTTTTCCATCTTTGCTTCTATTTCTTTTAATTTTTTTTCATTTGTCTTAGTGCTTTATATTTGTAGTGCATGACAATTGCATTCATTGTGGGCAGTCAGTACATGTACACAACACGCTTTAATTCTTTTCTCATGCCCTTCCCTCCTGTCTGTCCCCCTTCCGTCTCTTGGTCCCCTTCCCTTTTCTAAAAGATCTAGCTCCCTGTTTCTTACTATCTATCTTTTATTTTGCTTTTTAATCTGTTCATATTTTCACATAAGAGAAACCGTGTGATGTGTAAGCTTACTGCCTTCATCAGCACCATCTACACCATGGCCACCAAGCCAGCAGCTGTCAGGGGTCAATAAATGTCACCAGATGTGCATTGGTAGGATATGCAAACCACCTGACATGGTTTTAAAATTAACTGGTAGAGTTTTTCCTATAATAGCATTGAGGATATTATTCATCTGACAATATGATTTTACCATTACAAAATAAATATTTTTCATAGTTTAAGTAGATAATGTAAAGTTTTCCATATAATATTAATTCCCTATAATTTGTTGAGGATATGTTGTAGATCTGATAGCTCTGAGCAAGACTAAAAAGTGATGTCTTTCAAAAATCTCACTTTCTTGCAATATTTTCTAGTCTCCATAACATGATGGATAAAAACTGCTCTACTGATTTGCAATGCCTATGTTTTGTATATATATTTAGACATATATTTGATTAACTTTTGTGCTAAGGAAACTCTGAGATCACAAATAAGTAGTACTTTACATCCTTGAATAAATCAAGAATCTTTTTTCTGTTTTGTAATATTTTTAAGCACAATGAATCTTGAGTAAAGTCAGTGTTGGACCTTTATGGAATTATAGACTGAAACTGAAAACCAAATGTCTGGAATTTTACAAATGAACCTCAGTTTTCCTAACTAGACACATAGAAACTAAAGCACAAGGACTGTCCTTAATATGAAGAATAAACTATCTCCACCCCACTCTTTTTTTTTTTTTTTTGAGACTATACTTTGACTTGTATAGTCCCTACTGAAAGCCAAAGAGATCTGTTGAGTTTAGCTACAGGATGTAATACTCACCCATCTTTATGGGGTTTCTACACTCCATCTGTTTATAACATTTATAAACA
>RJWT010013064.1:0-22002 GCA_004365215.1 Cuniculus paca | reverse complement strand
CCCATCTCTTCACTTATGAGAATGATGATAGTGAAATGTATGTCATTATATAGGGTGTAAAATTTCTTTAAAACTCCGGAGAAAATAATTGTCCTTCATTAAGTCATTTAGGGAAGCAATGTTTCCCTCATTCTTGGAAGCCTTGTATGGTGGGAATATCACAACAGCTCGAATGAGTTTAGATTGAGTCTATATGTGTATCTCATGTGTGCTTTGAGACATCTTATCAATTCCTTTCCACTAATCTGGTTCAGAAACTTGAGCTGAATACACACCACATGCAGGAAATTCACAGCAGCCCACTCTTTCCTCTAAACTAGAGCTAGTAAGAAGGATTTTGAAATAACCTCAGAAATTGGTGACCTTAACTTGGTATTCGTGGTCTTCAGTGCCATCAGAGGAAAATATGAAATTAAGTGAAACCATAATAGTTCCATGTGTTCTTTTTTTCTGAAATAAACATCCAAAACATTCATCAAATTCAAAGCCTCACAACTTCTAAAATGCTAAATTGGTATTTTCAGCTCTAGAAATTCCACAACTGCAGAGCCAATAGCACCCTGAGTAGATAGATAATTAAAAAGTGCCTATAGTAGAGTCATATTCTTTCATTTGTACTTTTTCTAGGCATGGCCAAGATTTTAAAATTTGGCCTGGAAAACTGCAAGCTCTTTTGCATTGCTGTTGGTATTGTAGTTATCTAAATGTTCTCAAGTCACCATAGGAACCTGCAAAGAGGGAAGAGAAGCCAAATGGCCCAGGTTAGCAAATGGTGTATAAGTAGGCCAGTGACAGGGGCCAAGTGTTTCAGTCCAGTAAACATTGGGCTGAACACAGTGGGCCATTTGAATACCTGCAATTGTGGTGAATATCTGAGACACCCACACTGGGCTTCTAAACACAAGGTCTGGCAATGCCTCTGGATAACCCATCCAAGGTAGCATTTCACTTTTGAATACTCTTATTTGCTGACTATGTAAAGGATCTCAAATATCACAATATTTTATGTACACTTTGCCTTTTGTTGAGAACAACTGAAATTCTCTTTTATTTCATTTTCTAGCTTTGCTGCCTTTAAAAGTCTTTGGCCCATAAAAATTAACCCCAAAATGTGTTATTTTAGTAAAATCAGCCATTTGAAAAATCTTTCAAAATAATATTTCAAAAATCTTTCTAAAACGCACTCTAGAGCTTTACTCCTACCTGACTGCCCAAATCATCACAAAAAGAAATGGGAGGTAAAATTATGGAATCTAATTGATTAATCTGGGCTCTTTCCAGTAAGAAGCCTTTTAGTTCTTCAACTACAGTATTGCAGATGTCAGCAATGTGAAAATCTGCCCCCAGGAGCTGAATAGTTAAACCTCCACACAGTGAGCAGTTAGTGAGATTGAGAATATGGGTCAAGCTAAAAAAAATTTGTGACTTGATTTTTTTCTCTCATTTAGTAACTAATGTGAATACTTTATTTTGATGTCTTTTCTTATTGAATATCCTTTTTGCATCCTGTAATTTCATTCAAGAGTTCAAGTTTTCAAGATTGTTGGTCAAGCTGGGCCTGGTGGCGCACGCCTGTATTCCCAGCACTCAGGAGGCAGAAACAGGAGGATCATTGGGAGTTCGAGAACAGCCTGGGCTACAAAATGAGCTCAAGGCCAGCCTGAATGGCATAGTGAGACCCTGTCTCAAAAAGACAAGGGCCGGGGATCTAGCTTAGTGGCCTAAGCACCTGCCTGGAAAGTGCGAGGTCATGAGTTTGAAACCTGCTGCCTCAAAAAAAAAAAAAAAGATTGTTGATCAAGTATTTTGCAAAATCTCTCTTTTGGAGATTTGTCTAATTTCAACTAAGTTAAACTGGGGTTATGAATCTTGCAAGGAAGATCACAGAAGAGCCATTTTTATCAATCCTATTAAAGATAGATACTACCAGTGTCATATGTAATTGGTGATATTATTCTTGATTGGAATAATTTGCCCAGTGTCTCCACTGCAAAGCTGTCCTTCTTCCCCTTTTCAAGGTGTATAAAAATGACTATGCACAGTTACACTTCAGGAGTAGGGAGTTAAGTTCCATCACCTTAAGATGGAAGGTTTGTATGAATGATTTAGAGAAGTTTGCATGAAAAATTTGTTTTTTCCTCCCTTATTCATATAGTTAAGTTAATTAATAACATTTGGAATTTAGAAATTCTAATTTGCTACAGGGGTGCTGTTGCTTTTAAGCCCATTAGCAGTTGGAACAGAAAATTTAAGCATGTATACAACTCTTTGTTTATATGTATAATTATTTATATATATTTTATATGAATCTTTATTAAGCTAAACATGAGTTTGTACCATTGTGAACTTCTAACATATTACCACATAGATCACCTTAGACATTTCTCTTTTATTACCCATAACTTCTATTCCATTAATGAGAGATCTGACTGCCTCTATTTGGTTTCTAGGTGGTTAACTGCTTGATTTCAGTATGCAAGTATTGGGGTGATGCATGTTAGTCTTTACCCCTACAACACAGCTTTATCAACCATAGATCTGTGCACAAAGTTTCATTTGATTTTAGC
The DNA here is from genome assembly GCA_004365215.1 of Cuniculus paca. Classification (NCBI taxonomy): domain Eukaryota; kingdom Metazoa; phylum Chordata; class Mammalia; order Rodentia; family Cuniculidae; genus Cuniculus; species Cuniculus paca. The sequence continues at coordinate 19,435 of RJWT010013064.1, read as the reverse complement.
TTTAGAGAATACATTCATTTCTAACGTTACTTTCCCACATTCCCTCATTCCCTTCAATGAAATTCTTTCATACACTGGTCCTGCACTTAAATTCTCATGTCACAGTCATCTTGGTATGCCACAAACTCATCAGATCTAAGACTTACTCTTTGTGCTATAAAGCTCTATGGATATTGACAAATGACTGTTTTCATGTATTCATCGCTGTAATATTATAAGGAAATGTTTCACTGCCATAAAATCCTACATATTTTACCTATTCAATCTTCCCCCTCCTTTGAACCCTTGATAAACACTAATTTGTTTGCCATCTCCATAGCTTTGCCTGTTGTCACATTGGCAGTATGTGTTAATCTGTTTTTGTATGGATGGATAGCTCATTACTTTTTGCAAATGAAGTATTTCAGTGGTACCACAGTTTACTTGTTTATTTACCTATCCAAATATATTGTGGTTCCTTCCAGTTAGGGAAAATTGTGAATAATGTTGCGCATTTTATGCAGCTTTTATATGGGTATATGCTTTCTTATCTGTTTAATAAATAACTATGAATGTGATATTAGATCACATGGGAAGAACTTACGTACCTTTGAAAAAAACTGTCAAACTGTCTCCACTATTTTGAATTCCCACTAGCAATGAACAACAGTTTCTTTTATTCTACAACACCCTTGCTAGCAATTGTGAACTTCAGAGTTCAGCTATCCTTGCAGGTGTGTAGTGATGGCTCATTATTGTTTTAAATTACATTTCTGTAATGAAAAATACTGAGGATATTTTCATATGCTTTTTGTCACCTACATATCTTCTTTGATGAATTATTTTTGCCTATGTTTTAAATGATTTTTGTTGTCATTACATTTTTAAAGATTTTTAAATGTATCTATTTTAGCTGAGTTTGGTGGTATGCACCTCTACTCTCAACACTCTGGAGGCTGAGGCAGGGAGATTGTCTCAAATTTGAGGCCAATCTGGACTATATGGTGAGACTCTGTCTCAAAAACCAAAAATAAAGATTTTTAATATATTTTAGATGTGAATACTTTATTATATACGGATTTTCAATCATTTCTGCCAGACCAGAACTACATTTTTTTTTTGTTTTTGGTCTTGTTTTTGTTTTGCTTTGTTTTGTTTTGTTTTGTTTCATTCTCTTAGCAATGTCTTCAACAGGGCACTTTGATTAATTTATGTAAGTCCAACTTATCAATTTTCATAGGCTTTTGTTGTTACATCTAAAAACAACACATCACCAAACTAAAAGCCACATCTACTATGTTTTCATTTAGAATATTTATATCTTCATGCTTACATTTAGGCCTTCAATCTTTGTTTTATTTTTGTGAAAATTTGAAATGTGTCTAATTTCTTTTGAAACATGGAATTCCAATTGTTTGAGTATCATTTATTGGAAGCACTTTTCTCTACTGAAATGTCTTCACTCCTATATGTTTACTATATCTGTGTAGGTTTATTTCTAAACTCTGTATTGTGTTCCATTGATATCATGTATTCATTCATCAGTATCTCACTGAGTTGATTGTTGCATCTTTATAGTAGCCTTGAAATTAGGTAGGATAAGTCATTTAACAGTTTTGTTCTTCTTCATTCTTACATTGTCTATCCCATGCTTTTTGATTTTCTATATAATTTTATAATCAGTTCATCAAAATTCAAGAAATACTTTGCTAGGGTTTAGATTAAGATTACATAAAGGGCCGAAGATATAACTCAGTGGTACAGTGCCTGCCTGGCAAATGTGAGGTCATGAGTTCAATTCCCAGTACCATGAAACAAAAGGATTACATTAAATGCTTAAATAAGGATGAAAAAATTAATATCTTAGCAGTATTGATTCTCTAATTCTTTAACATGAAATGTTTCATTTAGTTGGATCTTCATGTTTTTTGTCAGAGATTTGTAGTTTTACTTTTTTATTTAGAGCTGTGTATTTTATTTCTCTGTGATTTTGTAAATTTTTACATTTGAAATTCAAATTAGTCCTTCCTCCACAGTAGGAAATCAGTTGATTTTTACATATTATGTACACTGCATTTTTCTATTTTCATTTATTTGCTTCAAGGCCTTTTTGTACATTGATGATATTTTTAAATCTATAAAATGAGAGCAATAATAAGACCTACCTGATAAAAATTAAAGATGATGGTGTATACGGCAGAAGACAAGATAGACTCTCATACATAGCAGAAATTTACTGAGTAGTAACTGAAATTTTATTTAAACAAGAAACATTCATATGAGAATTGACTTTATAACTAATACAATAAATTCCAAATAAAATCTTTCACTAAAGATAAAAAATTTCTGTTATGAATTACAAAGCAATAGAGGAACTATATAATAATGTAATTTTGTATGTTCTGCAACTGATTATCTTTTTATTTTATTCAAATATAATACTGTGAATATGTATATGTTTTTAGTTATTCTTGATGTTACTTTCTGTCACAGCATTTCTGTATGAAGAATTGAAAGTCTCTCATTGAAATGCATAAGTGGTGCTAGATTTTATCTATAATGCTACAAAGATACTGAACTCAATTCCAAGAAATTACATTTCATAATTATTGAATGATAAGTACACATAAAGGTTTTTTAAAAAAACTTGTAATGCTTTCTCTTTGAATATTTCACCTCTTTCTGTTCTGATTTAAATAATTGAAGTTTTAAGGAATGGAAGAATTTGATAGCTGTACATGGGCAAAATGATACACTGGACAAGTGTTGAAAAATGAGAAAGGAGGAAACATGCATACAGTGGTATCCTGAGCCAAAAGAGCCAGTGCACAATCTGCCTTTCTTTATGTATCCAATGGGCCCATATATTACTACCATAGAAATAATTGCTTTTCTGTTGAGCAAGAGAATCAGCATTTTGCTATCATTTCACATTCCCAAGCTTTATACAAAAAATTATGACTAATTAGACCTTGATATTACCTCAGAAATAGACATTTGAATAACAATGAGAATGGTCCATGTGACATATTTTGGCAAATATATTATAGCATCTTTCATACTATGTGTCAATTAAATGCTAGCTAGTTGTGCTGAGTGCTTACTATTTATAATTCCATCCTTTAGTGAGTAAATAAGTGAATGGACATAAATTGATTTTTTAAAATGGTGGAAAATTAAGCCAACAAGATACAGAAGCATATCAATTTGTTCATTTCTCAAGAGATGTCATAATACTCAAGGGATATGATTTCTGATTCTTGATTAACACTATTTTTGATTTTCCCTGCTGCAGCAGAGAATATGAGTTATTATCTCCTGGAGATTTACTACTTTGTATTATTTTTAATTTTTAATGGGAAAACTGGAATGTTATTGAGGTCAAAGTACTAATGGAAGTTTAGGTTTAATATTAAGACACCTAGTCAAAACCTTGTAAGACTTGCATACTGGTTTTGTGGAGAGAAGGAAACCACCATTCTCTCAAGAGAAATCCTGGGAGCAAGTCCACAAGAGCTATTCACTAATAACAAATGGTCAAAGAGTTTGAAAACATATGTACAGAAGAAAATCCAACTCCAGTAGGGAGCCTGGAAAACTAGAGCATCCCAAACCAGGAAGTGGTTAATGTTCACGGCACGGTTCCTACAGGCGCTCACACTCTTACAGTTGTAATTCTGTATCACAAAGGGAGTGTCTTCCTCTGTGCACTTTGTCATATGACAAGCATCACTGACCTTTTGGCCTTCTCATAGTCTATGATGCTTCCCACTTGGTTACCACATCTAATATCCAGTCTATGTATTATCTGTATTCAGAAGGTGAGGACAGATGTCTTGTCTCCTTTCCCTGTTAGATAAATGGAAGTTGTGCAATGCCAGAGGGCTAAGCAGAGTGATGAAAGCCATTTAATGAAGAGAATGTGGGATGATAAGACCAAGCTGCCAAATCCAAAAGGCTGACTAGGAACTGGCTGCCAAAATAGGATAAAGAAACTCATTTTACTGATGAGCAAAGATTATAATGATAAACAAACTGGTTATTATGGTTGGAATAAGCTGAACCTGAAATAAGTCTGAAAACAGACCATGAATGCACAGGATAGCTTTTAGTTCACCAAACCTGTCTTTGTGGATATTTGGTATACTTAAATGGCTCAAATATACAAAGGTGCCTTGTGTGTTAAACAAGTAAAGGAGAAGAGCATATATTTGCCCTTCTTTTTGACATTTCACGTTATTTCCACCATTGATGGCTTCCTTACCTGCTTCCTCTTAATAATAGAATATTGCTTTCATCCTACAGAAGTAATAGTTACAAAGTATAAGTTGCATTAACAGATGTTTTAGTTCTATAAATTTCCAAGTATTGGGCTAGAGCAGCTGATTAAAATGAAGAAACTCAGCCTTTGTTATTGAAAACAAAGTCACTTCTATTGTATTCCTTGCATCTGCAAATTGATTATTTATAGTATACTCCCATATTATGCAAATGAAATTAAAAAGTTGGTTTATGAAAGGACATGGAATGTATGATGCACCAATGAAAAAGACCAGCAGAAAAACACTATTTCAGTTGTATTCTTTATCTTTATCATATTATCATTTATAAAATATTTTAGGCTGAATTATGTTTTATATTTCTCATCTTGGAAGTAGTTAAGATAAGGGTTACCTTTTCCATGATAAAACAAATCAACTTTAAGAAAAATACAGGTTTTCCGCTATCTTCCATGCATTTAGTCAGCCACCTAGAAATATGAGTTAGCAGTTATTTGTTATCTGATATGCTTTCTCTTATACCTGGTTGCCTTTTTCATTAAGTAGAAGCAACTGTAAAAATTGACAGTTTCTAGAACACATTGCTAATTCATTCCTTATTATCAGAGTTAGAAGACTTAGAGCAAAAGAACTCAAATTTTATCACAAATATGGAAGAATATGTTTGAATTATGATTTCCAGTCAGTTATCACCAAATCCTCATAGCCTTCTCTTCTCAACTCCAGGTTTAATAACAATATTCATAGATTCAAATTGGTTGTAACAAAGGAATTTACACCAGAGAAATTGGCATATGCTACAACCAGCGAGATAGTTATTAAATATTTATCAGATCATCACAACTATATAATTGGTGCTACTGTGTTGGGAGATAATGATATAAATACTGAATAATAGAGCATAATGGTCTTTAGAGTAAAAACAGACTTTAATGTTTTGAATTCTGACCATACTATTATATAGTAGAGTGTTCTTAAGCCAAATTACCCTCTTCATTTCCTTTCTTTCTAAATATAATCCCTTAATAATACCTCCTTGTGGAATATTAGAATTAATGGTCATTTTTGCAAGTGCTGGTATACAAAGGCAACTGATTTTAGATTCTATTGTTATAATTATTGGAAACCACACATTTTTTTCTTTAGTTTCTAAGTTTTCACATGACTAAAGTTAACATTACATTATAGTTGCATAGATGTACAACTTTGTTAAAAGCATTAAAAATTCATAAAACTTGTTAGGCTCTTTATAAACAGGTATCACTATAATCCTATCTATTTATTGTTACTACACAATATAACAGAATATAAAATTCAGTTAAGAAAATGCTACTTTTGCCAAATTGAAGTAACAGGAGGTAAATTGTACTGCTCTCTTCCAAAGGAGTCATGGCTTTATAAATTGGTTGGAAGCATAGGGTTTTGGTTTTTTGTTTCATATGATTCACAGCACAAAGCACTACAGTCCTAATTTTATCCTGGGGCATCTATTCAATACTTGCTTGGAGAGAATAGTGCCACCAACTGAGTCCTCACAAGCACTGCCAAATATCCAAGTTTCTTTTTCCTGTTTGGAGAGGAATACACTCTAAAGAGCATCTATGAAGGCTAAGCTAATTTATTTTTTCAGCAAAACCAAGTTTGCATTAAAGTGAGGGTTTACATTAGGAGTGAGATTTTCATAAGATATATTTTATTTCAACATTCAGAGACTTAAGGAACATGACATACTAAAAGTCTGAACTCTTCAAGGATATGAAAGGCAATAACACAATAGGATTGAAACCGATAATTCAGAAGGAAAAAATATCATATAACTATAACAACAAAATGAAACAAAACATTGAAAAACTGCTTTTGTTTAATGAAAAGACCAAAGAGATATGAATATTGTTCGGGGTTTGCTGACTTAGGAAAATTTGGTACCTTGATGGTCATTCAGTCATATTACATTAAAGGTGTTTAGAAAAAGCTATAGTGTGTGGCAATGCCAGAGGGAACAAAACACTTGATAGGAGGTCTTCCCACTGGGAAATAATTTCATCTCACAAAAAACAGCTTTGAGCTATCTCATTTCAACTTATTCTATGAAAAGTATTGTTAAACAGGAAATATGTCAAATTGAGTTGTATATTCCATTGTACATACATTTTTTTTGAATACTGGTAATAAATTATAACTAAAGCCTTTCATTAGTGAATTGGTTTTAGAGTATTTCTACAAGAGAAAGAACCATGGTTATCAATTAGGAAGCCATTGAAATAGGCGTTAAATGTGCCACTACTCTTTTGTATGTAGATGAACAAACATACCTACGGAAGAGTGCTTTAGGTTCTGAATTTTAAAGTTATATTGCTAACAAGGCAACTTTGTTACTGGCTTTTTAAAAGCTATATCAAAACCCATTGACTGGCATAGAGAGAGAGATAGATGATAGATATAAACATAGATAGATAGATAGATAGATAGATAGATAGATAGATAGATGATAGATAGATCCTCCAAAATTGGAAAAAACACCATGTCACTCAATAGACCATTCACTTTACTGAGAAAAAGTAGTTCACTTTTAAATTCCAAGAGAAATGACTTTTTGCTCAGAGATATAACAATCAAAAAATTCAAATATTTTTAAATAAAATTTAGTTACGTGCAATCTCATGAATGCTGTCTTGAGGAAATTTTACATTTGCTTCATTTGCTTTCTGATATGCATACATCAAAGGAATGCTAATAAACCATAAATTGGAATAAAGGCTAATTCATGGGCCCTCAAATGAAGTTGGTCATGATGGAATTTCTTTTTTTCTAGGAAAACATTTAAAAAGAAATCACAGAAGTACTACATTGTTTTGTAGCTTGACTGGTTTTTCCAATCTTTTCCTGTGTGCCTTTAACTCTTCTATATCTTTGTATTTATGTGGAATTTGCCTTCATGATTACAGTAATTTAAAAATTTCTTTTAAAAGATTATTACTTTTATGCCATATGGGCAGAATTGTACCAAACCAAAAATTTGAGTGTATTCATAGTAAAACATGGTGAAATATAACAAAAATCAAATAGTTTAGTGGTACAAACAAATAAAAGAGGCCTTTTGCCAGGAAAAGCACCTAATGGATTTCTTGCTTTAAAGCATGAAAAGTGAAGTCATCTGACCATGACAAAGCTGCATGACATTATGTGTATGTAGGTTTGTGTGTGTGTTTGCACACATATTGTCAGAAATTCTGCCATTTTATATGACCACTGGCCAGTGACAGGAAGCAACCAGGGATCCAATGAATAACAGTGTGCAACTCTGCACCAGTTACCTTGGATGAGAATTGTGTTCTCAGGCATTCAATATGTGCAAACTGGAAATGATGAGTTTCTGGATCCCTGAAGCATATATATATATATATATATATATATATATATATTAGACAAAAGAATTGATTTGGAAATTTGCTGAGACAATGCAGTGTTCTAGGCAAGGCACATTTTTGTGTATATTTAGAAACATCTTTTTATACTTAATTGGTTTTCTCTGGTTCTTAATTAAATGTTGCAATTCAAGTCAGCTATTGGCTGCACAAACACTAAATTTGAGGAAAGTAATTGTGTTGAACTATTATTTCTGTCTCACATTCTGCTTTAATATGTAAAACACTGGCCTAGATCATGAAACTAGCAGCTCTAACTTTTGGCCTTAGGGGTTTTGTGGGCTAATTGCTTAATATCTTTGAAATTTTGTAAGGGAGAAGTTTTCAGAAATTGTGAGACAAAACCTACTCCAAGTTTCTTGAAGGAAGTCAAGCTTTTAGAATTTGTGATAGTGGTGGTTTAAAAACATGTTATTAATCATAATCTCTTGACCAAAAAGGACTTGATTTTACTGCTAGAAAAATTACTTGTATCAGAGATAGATACATTTTCATCTCTTCAGACATGAAAGAACAAAATGATCCAGATATAGTATATGCATGTGTCAACTCCCCAAAGCATATAAATCTGTTATGTATTGTAAACATAGAATCATTTTTAAAACAGAAGCAAAAGTCTATAATAGGTGATAAATAGATTTTTCACAGTTCCTGTCATTTTGAGGTTAGCTGGGGTTTGTGGTATGCCTTGTTCAAATTTAGCACATATTTTTATGTAACTAATTGAGACTCAATACTCCAGTGAGCAAAGAAGTATTAACAGGACATGTTCCTTTCCCTCAAATTACTCACAATAGAAATGAAGCAACAAATATTTCAACAAATCACTCTCCTGTTGGTAAGATTAAAAGGTAAATCTCATTGAGAGAAATAAAGAAGAATAATTTTGATAAGGTTAAGCAGTAGATTAAAAAATTCAAAAGAAAACCTTTTAAGTTACATATTGACAACAAAAAAGTACTTTATTGCTATCTGAAAAAAAAATTCCCCTAGGAAAATCCAGAAAATTTATGAAGGTTTAGGCAATACATTTTTTTTGGTTCTTATTATTTTGTTCTATTCACAGTTGAGAGGGAATATTTTATTCATAGTATTAGCTAGTAGTAGTTCTGTCTATGTTATGTCAGTTGAGGACTGCCAACTAGAAGCTGGGTATTTGAATTTGTTTCCCTCGTACTACTATCTCTAATAGATTTTATTGTAGTCCATTTTTCCCTTGATTAGATTGTACTGCTACATTTCAAAAAATATGGAATTTTCTATATGAATATCTAGAAAGTTCAATATCTGAAAGTTATTTGACTTTCACATTGTAAAGTATTAAATTTATATATTTTAATAAATTACAGGTGAGATTAATATATTTCACATTAGGACTAACAATTGTTTTAAGTATGCTGTTTTTGGTCATACACAAAGTTTTCTTTGTTCAAAGATATTAAGGCCAATACTGAAAGAAGTTTAATGATTTACAAAACTCACCAAATTAGTTATTAATAGAGCTATTTCAAAATCTAAAATTTCCTCTTTTAATTTTAATAACTCAGTTTTTCTATTTACAACATATTTTAGCATTCTTTCATTATTAAAACATTCTTCAGTGCCACAATTAAGCCCAATTTGGTATTAGCAACTAATATTGAAGAAGACATTTACTTAAGAGAAAAAATGGGGACTACTTTCCTCTCTGCTATTGACTGGTTCAGTTTTTAATAACTTGAGGAGTTATGTCAGTACGAATTGGTTAAAACTTTGACAGAAATAGAACAGTTGAATTTTGCTGAGTTTACACAATTCTTTTTCTGTGAAATTTGACCTTGTTACATACAATAATGTATAAGAATACTGGCTTTATTTGTTACAACCATTTCATTTCACATGGTAGATTTCTATTGCCAATTTAGCAGAATTTGGCTTCCCTGGAGGTAATCTGCAAATGGCATCAATTTATTTGCTACACTAAAATTTCCAGATAATGGGATTCTATTTCCACAATCTCTTCTTGACATATTCATTCTTAAGGCAATAAAATGTTCACACAATATCTACAAGAAAAGACATATCATTTTATCTCTCTCATTTTCATGTTATCTCAGAATTAAAGGATTAACAGGGGTAAACTAAAAACAGGCCTGAGGCATGGATAGGCTTAAAAATGAGTATGTCAAAATGGGATGACTCAGAAATCCCAAGAGGAAAGATGTTTAACCATACCTAGCCTTTGGGAAGCATACATTGAGAAGACTGTCAGGAAAACAGTATGAAAGATTTAGAAATGGGCAAAGGAGAGTGAATTACTAAGTGTCCTGAGCAGTGTACCTTTCCCTAAATGCCTGTGGCTATTTTACAAGTAGAAAGAAAACTGGCTGTATAAAACCAATATTACAAACGTTTCATAAAAAGGGAAATGGATTGTGCTTAGCAGAATGCAATTGATTATTGCCCTGTGGATAGAGTAGTCTTACATCTTCTGTAAATGCATCCCAGCATTTTTATTACCTAGATATAGTTATTTGAACTCTCCATTGAGCTGTTTATTGTACCATGCTACTACCCTATTAATGAGTTAAAAACATTGACACATATTATTTACAATTGTATGAGAGCCATGATTTTAGGTTTTGTAGAAGTCTTTTAACAGTGTATTCAGTGGTGCTAAAATTGCAGTGTGCATTTAATCAATGGGGGGGAGGATAAATCATTTGGCTCCACTTCCAGTTTCTGATTCAACATTCCTGGGAATAGCCTGGGACTTTGCATGTATTTGTGTGTCTGCATGCTTGCATGCATGCGTGTGTGTGTGTGTGTGTGTGTGTGTGTGTGTGTGTGTTACTGGAGATTAAACGTAAAGCTTTTGGAGTGAGCTACATCTCTAGCCATTTGTTATTTCAAGACAGGGTCTAACTAAGTCACTAATTTGCAGAGGTTGTACTCCAGCTTGTCATCCTCCTGCCTCAACCTTTCAGATTAGGGATGATAGGTGTGTACCACTAAGTGTGGCTGGAACTGTTTTGTGAGTTCCGAGTGATAATTATATTGTAAGTTCAGAGATAATAGTGCTAGAACTACTGGTATAAGTTATAGTCACCCAGATTGATTATTATAATTTCCCAAAACCATCATTTTACATAAGTGGAAAGATATGCATTCTAAAACCTAGTCTGCAGCCCTAAACTATTTTCCTATCCTTCTGTGTCAAGAATATATCTAGTCATTTTATTTTTCCCTCTTTAGCTGGATAAATTGGCCTCCTAAATCTCCTGATTTGGGCATTAGATATAGTGGCAGCTTGTATCAAGTGACATGACAGGGGATAAGAAGGTATCATAGAAGACAATATATGATTCACTCTAGACTAATTAGGTACTTAATTACTCTTGTGTGTGAACTTAGCTTACAAAGCAATATCATTTGGGATGAGGAAAATGCTACTACAGATAATTATAGGATGTATGTAATGTGAGAAAGAGGAGAAAGCTTTTGTTGGAAGAATGGTGTAAATGCTAAGCAACATAATCTGAAATGAAAATAAGTGCAACTGTGTTTTCCCTGAGTTATAATCTTCAATGCATAATAGGTCCTTCCCATTCTAATTTCTATGATTCAATTGCTCATTGCAACAAATCATGTATTTTCCTTCTTTCCCCTTTCCTTGTGCAGGATCTGCATTATCTTTCCCTATTGTGGCTATAGAATTCAACATGTGTTTCCATTGCCAGAAAGGAGGGTAGTAGTAGAGAATATTTTAAATGAGCAAAGATCTTTTATAAGTCAAATGGAAAATGTAATAATACTTGAGTGAAAGCCATACACCTGACCTAAGGATGTGACCATTGTTTTCTTACATTCCTTTAAAAAAAGTAGGGGGAAAAAAAAACAAAGCAAGATCTGTCACTGATATGCTGATAAGGGGAAAAATATAGGCAGGAGTTTCAAATACTTTTTGAAGCCTTTCGTGAACCTATAAAACGTAAAGTAAATTAAATCTAATTTGAATGCAATTTGTCATGTATTTAGAGGTTGGTGGCAATTAAAGAATGCAATTTGCTTTTAACACTGTATTCCTCTTTAATGTACATTAAAAATCTTGAATACATTTCTATCATATTTGTGAGATTACAATGGTGCACTCTAGTGGATGAAATGAAAAATTAAAATTGTAGATATTTCTGTAAGATTTTCATAATATAATACATATAATTTGATCTGTATTTAAACATGTACAAACCCAATACTGTTACTTTTGAATCAGTGAAAGAGTATGTGTTATTTAAGGTGAAAATATTGTGAATGAGACAGTGACACTGAGTGAATTTGCATTTAAAAAGTAGATTTCTTCCTTACATTCTTTCTTTCTTTTTCCTCTCCTTTCCATTTTCTTTTAACCAATAAATCCTAAATTCATCAATGTACAACAAATGGAAAATTCAGACTTGAAAGCTGAGAACATAAATAGAATGTTCTATCAATTTATTTCATATCTAGATCACTGTCATGGGGCAATGACATAATTATTAAATTCCTAAATTATTTTTCCACTCACTTTATAATCTTAGTGACATTATGTAGTTTATGAAGAACAGTTCCAGTGTTTAGGGACCAATTTGCATGAGCATTAATTTCTTCAATAACATTGTTTTGTTCATGTTTCTATAATGCTGTTTACATATGTGCTATGGTGTATGTACTGGCACATATTATTTTCCGAAACTTCTTTTTGTTGACATTTGCTTTATCAATGTTCCATGTGGTGCTGTACCTATGCCACACCATTGGGCATGGATATAGGAAAAACAGTGTAGTACAAAATCTTGGTAAAATGCTTGGAATAAATAGAAGACCCAAGCAACTACAACTATAATTATTTGCAACAATATCTAATTTCCTAATAGGATGGCATAGTTTTAGTTTGGTTCCCTGCAGCTAAATAATGAGAATTCAACTATAATTAGAAAAAATAATCATAGTTAACTTGCTGCGTAGTCTTTGTATTAATTAGAGGACTGTGGACTTTATGCAACTGAAGCCCAGACTTGAATAACCCATAAAGATATGTGCTCATTTTACAGCTGGACATTCAAAAGTAGAATTATGTTCCCTCAAAGTGACATGTTGCAGTTCTCACCTCCAGTACCTCAGAATGTGACTTTTTCTGGAAATAGCATCTTACAGAGAATCAAGTTAAAATAAGGTAATGAGATTATGAGTGAAGGCCATACTCCAATACAACTGATGTCCTTATAAAAAGCAGAAAATTTGACAGAGAATTAGACAAAAATAAGAAAATGTGAAGAGTCAGAAAAAAGAAATTATTGTCCAGGAATGCTTGAGACTATCACCAGCTAAAACAGAGGCATTGTGTTGGATTGAAAACTAATGGTCAATGTAAACACCAGCTGAACTAATCAGCGTGACTTTGAGTGTAGATGACTAATCGGAGGATTTTTACCAGCATAAAAATAAACCTGGAGAGGAAGAGTAGTGTTGTATGGTGCTGTTGGTTCTCCTGTTGGCATGGGTTCTCCTGAAGGAGCTTGTCGAGCTTCTTTCCTGATACGAACTTGGCTGTTCTCATCGACAGAGGAGCTCAGGACCTTGTTGTCGCTGAGGATGGCTGTGGTTCCCTTTGGAGGAACTCTGGTCCTTGTGTTGAGCATTGCTTCTGGGTCTGGAGGGGAAGATGGTGTGCTGCTCAGTCTTCAGGAGAAGCTTGTTATGCTGGCTTCCTCATATGAACTCCGGTTGTTCTCATTGTTGGAGGAGCTCAGGATCTCATTGTTGCTGAGGATGACTATGGTACTTTTTGGGGAAGCTCTGGTTCTTACTTTGAGCATTGCTTCCTGGCTCCAGTGCAGAACTTTAGCCTACTGGCACAGATTCTTCATCCTTCTAGCACAGACTTTCTAGCTTCCACTGCTGACCTTGGGGCCTTCCCAGTGCAGATCAGTGAAACAGACTTGCATGAGATATTGTCTTGGGCTCTAGGCCTCCACTGGGACTTGTGGGAGGCACTGTCATGGGCTCTAAGTCTTCAACTGAACTCATGCAGGATATTACCATGGGATCCAAGCCCTTGATTGGGTTTTGTAGGTCTTTAGTGTGTGGACAGATTTCCTGCACTTTCTTTGTATTCAACTCCTTGGGTGACCATTATAAATAATACTATAAATGTGTCCTGTATGTAATTGTTTTCCTTGCAACTCCTGACTACAAAAGGCATACAGCAGAATTTCCTCATATCTTCAGAGAAAGTGTGACCCTATTAGTGATTCGATTTTGAACTTTTGGTCTTTAGAATTGTGAGACAACAAATGTCAATTGTTTTAAGCCATCAATTTTTGACACTTTGTCATAGCAACCCTAAAGAAACTAATGTAGGTAGAAACTACAAATGTTGCAATCAGAATTCTGTGGCCATTTCCCTATAATTCCTCTGATTCTATCCTCTTTCTTATAATAGACTTTCTTATATAAGACTGTCTGCATCATGGTCACAAGTTGATTCCAATGTCATTGGCAGAAAAGCAAAGAGGGAGAAATTGTTGTTGAATATAAAATAAAAAGAAATTTGTGTGATTAGACCAATTATGTGTTACTTGACTAATAGCAAATACCTTAAGATGCCAAATACTGATTGATATAAGCCTCAGTTTATAAACCATTACTTGGTAATAGAGACAAGTTGGAGGGATTACTATAATTATCTGTCTTATCAGGGCTATCATTTAAGTTCTATTAATATCTTAATTATTTTTCTCATTGCTGAGACAAGTTACTCGACCACTAAAGGTACAGGAGGAAAGGTTTATTTTGGCTCACAGCTTATACAGGTTTCAGTCCACAGTCAGCTGATTTCAAGGCAGAGCAGCATGGCAGAGGGACATCACAGAGGAGAAACAGTCCATAGCAGAGCAGGCAGAAGACAGGGAGCAATGAGTAGCAAGACTCCCTTTCCTTTTTTTTCTTTTCTTTTTTTCTAATACAAGTCTTTTTGTTTATAGATACCTCAAAATTTTCTACATTCTGAGATGACATATCAAGTTAACATCAAGAATATATAAAGAATCTTCCTACATAGTTGAATACAAATGCAGTGGTACCACAGTTCAAGAATTTAATTTGTTCTACAATTTAGAAAAAGATGGCCATGTTTGTGTGTGTGTGGGAAAGATGACTGGTTGTGTTTGTCACTCAATGTAAAGTGTGCAAACAGAAACAAAATTTTTCCCAAATGCTTCTGTTTGTGAACCGAATTGTTTGTAAACATAAGCATTCATGAACTGAGTATATTGCACTGTAGTGCAATATAAAAATGAGTAAAGATTATGAAAGACTAATCATTAAACAGGAACCAGGACTAAATGTTTGAAAAGCATATACCCTTTCCCTTTGCCTTGAAATATTTGAATTGCAGATTCAAATATTGGAGACAGACTGTTTTCAACCAATCAGGAAATTTTAGAAAGTCCGGTACTGATATTGTGGAAAATGTGAGGAAAAGGAACCTTTTGAGCACTACTGCAGATGCCAGAAATGAAGAGGATCACTCTGGAGTATCGCTTGACAAGATTCAGCAGATTCCAAAGACACTTATCTAGTGCGATCAGCAGTTAGGGAAACCACACCCTTTACAACAGCATCCAAAAAAACAAAAAACAAAAAACCTTAGCAATCAATCTAACAAAAGAAGTAAAAGATCTATACATTCCCTTTCCCTTTTATCCCACATAAACTGCAAACCTTTTGGATGGTGCTACCTACAACTACAGTGGGGCTTCTCTTTTCAGAAAATTTATTCAGCCACGCCCAGAAATATGCTAATTCCAGTCAGTGAATCAATTTAACATCACACACACTTACATCCAGTATAATATAGACCCAGTCAGCTCCAAAAAGCCTCACTTATGAGTCCACAAAGGCTTGAAGGGGCATCTAGATCTAAGCCATAAAGATTATCATCCTAAATTACCTGTGCTTTATTGGGAGTAGGCTGTACCTAAAAATTCCAGTGGTCTTTTAGGAAAGAAACTAGGAAGATGTTATAGTATATGCTGTCCTCCATCACTGGAAAAGCTGGACACCATTATTAAAGTTGTATTCTATAGCACAGTCCTTCTGATGATTATTGATTTACAATACGAATATTTGGGGATTCAGTGATCACTTTAAAATTTTTGTCAATGTGCTTTTAATAAATCTTTGTGTCACTGATTTTCCAACGTTTTCTTCCACAACTGCTTAACCACATGTCAAATGTGGGCCATTGCTCAAGAGTCAGTGTAGACCTTAATCTCAGAAAACAAGTCTTTTTCCAAAACAGTAGGACACATGAAGTATTTTTCTTTTTTTTATATTCCATCTTTTGGGAAGATTTCTGTTGTTGATAATTTACATAGGACCACAAAAGGAGGGGTCAGAATATTTGGAAGCTCACTTCAACTGATGTTGGTTCAAAGGATCTAATGCGGCCATAAAGTTCTTGATAACGCTCCACTTAATGGTAGAGTTTTTACCTCATTAGACTTTTTCATGTATTACATATCTTTTAAGGCAGTACATTTTATACTCTCTCTGTTACTGACTGGACTCAGACTGATACAGAAATACATAGTTATTTATAATGTTGGTAGATGATTGATATCAAAGTAAATGTGAAAATTCTTTATAATTATTGTACAACTGCCCAGAACCTTATGACTCTTAACCAGAGCACTTCTAAAATAATGAAACTAAATCTAAGAAAAATTAAGAGGTGACTCCAAAGTTATATATTGAAAGATACAATTGTGACTAAGAAGCCAATTTCTCATCTTCTAATTTGGAGTTTCTTTATTTCTACATTGCCTCATATTTTATAAATATCATATTTCTGCTTATGCTTAAAATTTTTTACTTACCACAAGTATTACACATTTTATTACCATGAACAATAATCCCAAAGTGAATACCTGACAAAAGCTCCAAGTTTAAAAAGTTCACAATTTTTGAGACAAATTTTTTGTAAGTTACTTCTTCAGGACATTAAATAATACCGAAGTGACCTAAAAGATTTAATTCCTCTGGCAGAAAAGTTTAATTTATTCCCAGGATATAACCTGTACATATGGAAAATGTGGCTCATTAAATCCTTTTTAAAGATTCTCACTAGAGTTGTGTGTTTGGGGATCAATATTA
This sequence comes from Cuniculus paca, assembly GCA_004365215.1. Classification (NCBI taxonomy): domain Eukaryota; kingdom Metazoa; phylum Chordata; class Mammalia; order Rodentia; family Cuniculidae; genus Cuniculus; species Cuniculus paca. The sequence continues at coordinate 2,577 of RJWT010013064.1, read as the reverse complement.
TGTTCCTCTGAACTTTGCTGAATCACAGTTGCTTTAGGGACAATATTAGACTTTCTTTCAGGTTGTGGGATTCTTTTAAAAATTGATAGTACTTCTGGTTATTAATAGTTCTGATTAAAAACTGAACTGATCTGTAACAAAGACCTTTAAAAAAATGACAATTACCTAAAAAGATGGGTTTAAAATTTTTAAAAGGGGATATAAAAAGACTAAGACTTATGTAATTCCTTGTGCAATAGTTTTTTTTTTTTTGCAGAAACTAAAGGTTATTTTTCTGTAATTGTTATGTGTTGTTGAAGTTTTTCACACCCTCAAACTTTAGTGAGTGAGATACTTTAATAGAAATATTGCATTTCAGGATATATTCTTTAAAAGTGCTTCTCACAGAGTACAGCATAGAACTAATGCAGTTCATTAAGCCCTTGTTTCCTCAGGGGTAAGTACATATGAACATGTATATGTATGTGTGCAAACATATCAGTTTTATTGTGGAATCTATGAATCATGACAAAACAGTTGGATGAAATCTCAGAAATTGTCATAATTCATCCCCAGTTAATAAAGTAAAGTGATTGAGAGGGATGGTTATGGAGTCAGACTTCTAAATTTAAATCCCAAGTTTACCACTTAGTAGATCTGTGAACTCAGGCAAGTTATGTCCGGTCTCCACATCCCAATTTATCATCACTATATTTGATTAAAAAAATATCTACACTTTTAGAACATATATGAGAAAACAAATTTCAGTGAAAGCACATGGGGAATTTTCAGTATTAGTATTGAATGAATAATTTTGTGGATATTCACAAACATCTCTCTAATTTTTAATGTGCTAATAAACACATTAATAAAGATGATGTGGAAGAAAAATTGCACCAGATCAGTAAAATAGGTAACTATCTCAGCATTAGTTGCTATAGAGAAAGTACCTTGGACTGGATGGGTTTAAACAACACACATTATTTCTCATAGTTCTGGTGGCAGGAAAGTCCCCATCAAGGCACCAGGAGATTTAGTTCCCAGAGAGGAAAATCCATCTTCTGGCTGTGTCAGCGTATGGAAGAGAGAAAGTTCCATCTATCTTCTCTTGTATTGACTCTAATCCCATCACAGTGACCCACCCCTCATGATCTCCACTAAACTTAATTACTTCTAAATGCCCTACCTCCAGTTCCCATCAAACTGAGTGTGAGAGTTCCAACATATGATTCTGAGGGGACAAAATATTCAGTTCATAGTAGCAGGGAAGACTTTATTAAGGATTGTTGCAACACGGGAGACAGACTGCAGTCAACTTCACTGAAAGAAAAGCCCTGAGGATATTAAAACATGGGATGACATTCGAGGCTGGTTAATAGATATGATGAGGTTGTCTGTGTTTGCTAAATGGTACTTATTTGAAGTTAAAACTACTAATCTCCCACAAAGATGGAAAAACAGGGTAGGGCTATTCTTGATATGTTTCGGAGGGATGGCCCCAGGTCCTTCAGAAAGACATCACCGAGCTGTACATTTACATTTCACAAGGGCCAATAAAAAAATTTCAAACAAGTTGTCTAAACACTTTAAGTAAAGAGTAGGAAGAGGCCTGGAGGGAAATGAAGCTCATTTTGGTTACTGGCAAATAATATCCTAACATTCTATCATTAAAGACAAATATTGCTTATCTTTTAGATCACATAATCCACATGAATAAAGACATATATAGTATCTCTTTTTCTATCTGTTGTTTGTCTCTTCAAATTGTAGATATTACAAATATCATACATACTGTGTTAAGCACAGCATCATTTCAGTCCTTCGCATATCTGTTGAGTATTGCTTATCACTGTTGGCCATTAGTGATATTCTCTTATGGTTTTCACTAATTTGAAATGGAATACGTTAAAGACAAAATTTTACTTTTGGAAAGTATAATCCAAAAAAGGAAATATTCAAATTTAAGTTATTTGTTAGGTTTATGGATTTTGTCCTATTTCCGGCATAAATGTCAAAAGCTCATAGTATTTAGTCATGTGTTCAGAAGCCCCAAGTAGGTTCATACAAAAGAAGGGTGCTCTATGACAAGTAAAAAATACTATCTAAAAACATGAGTGAACTAGAAAGAGTTGCTGGTGCTCATTTGCTGTTCATGTAACAGGTCATTGTTTCTGGATAGAATTAATTTTCTATACAAGGTATACAAATATTGTATGTTTTAGTATTAACTCACTCAAAATAACCATGGTCATAGTGTCACTTTACTTATAATGCATCATGTTCATCATGAAATACTGGAATACCTGACCAAATACCTCAGTCTTATCTTCTCATTTGTGAAAACCACTGGAATTCTGTGATAAGCAAACAGTAATAGACTACTAAGATGCAAAGGGAAAATGATGGCAGAAATAAGGTGGTGGGATGCCCTGGGTGTCCTTATCTGTCCCAGCTTTCAAGTTTTGTGGTATGTTTGAAGTTCAACTCAGCTCTATTTATAAACAATAATCATTCCTGGGGTCAGGGATTTAGCTGAGCGGCATAAGTGCCTGCCTGGCAAGCATGAAGTCTTGAGTTCAATCCCTGGTACCAAAAAAA
>RJWT010013063.1:0-22011 GCA_004365215.1 Cuniculus paca | reverse complement strand
ATTTCCTCTGTGACCCACTGATTGTTCAGGAGTGTGCTATTTAATTTCCATGTGTTTATGGAGTTTTTGCAGTTTCTTTTGTCATTAATTTCCAGTTTGATGGCACTGTGATCAGATAGTATGCATGGGATAATTTCAATTCCTTTGCATTTATTTAAGCATGTTCTATGGGCCAATATATGGTCTATTCTAGAGAATGCACCATGTGAAGCTAAGAAGAATGCATACTCTGATGTTGTTGGGTGGAAAACTCTGTAGACGTCTACCAGGTCCATTTGTTCATGGGTTTGATTCAGTTCTGTTATTTCTTTGCTGATTTTCTGTCTAGTTGATCTGTCTCTTTGAGTCAAGGGTTTGTTAAGGTCTTGTCTTGGTTACTTTTCTCTCATTGCTGAGACAAACACCTGACACCCAAAGATAGGGAAGAAAAGGTTTATTTAGCTTACAGTTTTTGGGGATTTCAGTCCGTAATCAGCTGGCTCCAAGGCAAGGTGGCATGGCACTAGGGCAACACTTCAAGGCAGGAGCCAGAGCAAAAAGGGGCAGCTGTTCATGGCAGTTGCAAGTGGCAAGAGCAAACCATGCCAAAAAGGAAAACATGTCCCCATTCCAACCTTACATTGTATGTCGGCTCTACCCCTGGGCGGGTGCAGAACTCACACTGCCAATCCCAGCACTAGACAAGGAGTCAATCAAAAATGCTACATTCAACCACTTCCGTGACTACATGAGGCTTGGGGGGGCCATCTATATACAAACTGTAACAGGTCTCCTGTTATAATTGTATTATTGCTTATTTGATTTTTCATTTCTATTAATATTTGTTTTATATAGTTGGGTGCTCCCATATTTGGTGTATATATATTTAAGATTGTTATTTCTTCCTCTTGGAGTTTTCCCCTAACCAGTATGTAGTGAGATTCTTTATCTCTTTTGTCCATTATTTCTTTGAAGTTCACATCATCTGCGAACAGAATAGCTACCCCTGCTTTTTTCTGGGTTCTTGTTGCATGGAGTATTGTTTTCCATCCTTTGACTTTCAGTCTATGAATTTCCTTTTGGGTTAGATGGGTTTCTTGTAGACAGCATATGATTGGATGTTGTTTCTTGATCCATTCTGCCAGTCTGTTCCTTTGGATTGGTGAATTGAGGCCATTTACATTAATGGTTATAACTGATATATACTGGCTTGTTTTAGTCATGATATCTTTCTGCATTGGTTTCTTTACCTTTTTCCTCTTCTTAATTGTTTGCCATGCTTGGTGTTCTTCTTCTGTTGATGTTTTTGATGTCATAGCTATTTTCATGTCTATCTAAAGTATCTTTCAGTATTCTTTGCAGGGTTGGTTTGGTGGTCATGAAGGTCTTCACCTGCTCTTTGTCATGGAAGTATCTTATTTCTCCATCAATTTTGAAGGATAGTTTTGCAGGGTACATCAGTCTGGGTTGGAAGTTGTTTTCCTTTAGGACTTGAAATGCTTCACTTCATGCATTTCTTGACTTCATTGTTTGAGTTGAGAAGTCTGCTGTGATTCTGATGGGCTTTCCTTTATAGGTGATTTGTTTCTTTTCTCTCACAGCTTTTAATATTCTGTTCTTATGTTGAATTTCCGGAATGCTGATAATTATATGCCTAGGTGTTGATTTATTTTGGTTATGGCTAGTTGGTGTTCTATATGCTTCACTTATCTGTATGTCTGTTTCCTTTTCCATGTTTTAGAAATTTTGAGCTATGACTTCTTTAAATAGTGATTTTATATCATTTGTGTTTTCTCCTTCTTTTTCCTTTACACCTATTAGTCTTATATTTTTTTTCTTTGTGTCATCTTGCAACTGCCGAATTGCTAATTCCTGATTCCTTGTTATTTTTAAAAGATGTTTTCTTTCTTCCTCACTAGCTGCAATCATGTCTTAGAGGTCTGAAATTCTATTTTCACATTCATTGAGGCAGCTTTGCCAGCTTTCAATGGCATTCTTGATTTCCTGGATATCTCTTTGAATCTGTTTCATGCATTCTAATTCTTTCTTGTATTCTTCATTCAAGGTTTCCATCCTTTTGCAGTGTTCCTCTATTTTTCCAATTATATCTTCTTTAGATGTGCTTAGCATCTCTTTCATTACATTTATCATCTCTTGTTTTAACCTGGGATATCATTTCTTTCCTCAGTTCCTTTAAAGTTTTATAGAGTTGTTTCTTTACTTCAGTTGCTATCATTTCCAAAGTTTCAGGTGTGTGGCTGATATTTCTTCTATGTCCATGTCTCTTTGGCTTGTTTGGGAAGGACTGGAGGTGCAAGATTGCATTTTGCTCTTTTGTTTTGTCATTTTCCTGTATTCCACTGTGGGAGGTGAATTCAACATGCACAGTTGAGGTGCCAAGGCTAGGTGAAACTCATGATGCACCCCTTCAGCTCCAGCCAAGACTACCACTGTGGCTGTTCTGTTGCTGAGCGCTGTCTGGGTGGAGCCCAGGCAGGATGCCAGGGAAGCTCCAAACTTTACAGGCCAATGGGGGTGGGGCACAAACTCCTACCAGTCTGTTGGCAAGGTCCCTAGCTGCACAGCCAGGTGAAATTTGCTGTGTGCACTCCCAACTCAAGTTAGGCCCAGAGAAGCAGCTGTCAGGCTGCTTCAGGTGAATGAGTGGGGCCCAGGCAGGACCCCAGAGATGCCCCGAATGTCCTGGGCCAATGGGGCACAGACACAAACCCCCACCGGGCTCCTAGGGAAGTCCCAAGCTGAAAGGCTAGGTAGAATTCACTGGCCATGACCCCAACCCAAGTCAGGCCCAGAGCAGCCACCACTGGGGGGATCCAGGTGAATGGGCGGAGCACAGGCAGGACCCCAGGGATACCCCAAACGTTCCTGGCTGGAGGGGATTGGGTGCAGATTTCTATGGGTCTGGTTGCCTGGTTCCAAGCTTCACAGCTAGGTGGAGTCCACTGTGCTTGCCTCCAACCTCGAGCCGGGCCCAGAGCAGCCGCCCCCACGCTGCTCCTGGAGAGTGGGCGGGAAGCTGGCAGGACCCCAGGGATGCCCCAAACGTCCGTGGGCAATGCGGGATGGACACAAACTCCCACCAGTCTCCCGGCGAAGTCCCAAGCTGCACGGCCAGGTGGAACTTGCCAGTTGTGCCCTCAACTCAAGCCAGGCCAGAGCAGCAGCCGCTGGGCTGCCCCAGGCAAATGGGCAGGGTGAACAGCCTCTCCCTTTGTTGGAGTGCTCTCTGAGTAGAGCCTGTCTCTGCCTTCCCTCTGACCTGGTTACCAGAGAGCAGCCTCTCCCGTTGTTGGAACGCACTCTGTGCAGAGCCTGCCTTTGCCCTCCCTGTCCCTAACAAATTTAAAAAGAGAAGATAGTGACTTCCGAAAAACATTTTTGAGAACTAAATATTCACTATAATTAAAATGATGGACATAAAATAACATTCAAGAATATTTGCAACTCCTAAATGGTGCATTCTCTATTCAAATTCTGGGATAAACTAATATGACTATCTTCTTCAAGAACAAGGCAAGATACATATCTTGTTTGCAAAGAATATAGATATATTAATTGCTGTTTGTATATATGGTAGAAAATAGGTACTGGCTCCCTGTCTGTCTTTGACTTGTTAAATCCGATTATGGGAGACAGCTTTTTGGCTCTTTCTTGAACCACGCACTTATTTTTAGGCACAGCACTATGAACCCTTAAACACAAACATATAAATCATGGATTCACTTGTAGCTGTTCTAGTTAAAGCAGGGAAAATTTATTGGAAATCTCCACTCTGATGTCACAGAGTCAGAAACTCTTTTAGCATATTCAAAGCATGACTCATCATTCCACCCTTCCTGCCTGCTATACAATCTTTCACTTAATTAATGCCATTTCCCTTATCTCTATTTCCTAAGCTAAAATCCTCAGGATCATTTCTACTGCCTTATCTCCCACTTTTGACACATCCCATCAGTTACTTAGTCTTATTTCAGTTTCCTTTAAAACCCTAAGAATTTATTCCCTATTCCTTGCCAAATTAAGTTATTGTAATGTAGACTTCATATGTGTTAGAGTTATTAGACAAGCTTTGGTAAAAGAGATCTCTAATGCAAGGAAATCTGATGGTCCTGAGTAAGTGAATCTCTTAAGATTGTTCAAGAGCTGGTTTCTTTCTGTATTGTTGTGTATTTGCTCTCTGTCTGATCAGGGCTGGCTCATACATAATGTTCATGTTCTACCTTATAGTAGAGAAAAAGGCAGGTGAAGAGAATTGGGTACTGTATGTCACTTCTTTTTATGTACTTCGCCAGAATTTGTTCACCTACCTCTAATTAAATGTTGATTTTGACAGGATATGAAATCTCTAGCAGGGTTGTATGTGTGCCAAAGGCATTTATTATTTTAACCTGGTTGCACTGAGCACTATTATGTGTTAACTCTATTCAAGATGTCAAGGAATCAGTGGTGAACAAGACAAGTTTTGTCTCTCATGGTACTTTCTGGTTGGGGAAGGCTGATGAAACACAGATATAGCAAACAAATTTAGAAGCAATAGTTTGGAACAGGTATTCTTTTTCTTTTTTTAAAGAAATAAAATCACCGTAACATCCTTCTACTCAAGTGTCTAGAGCTGTCATAAACACTAGAATCAAAAGTGAAATCAACAGTAAAATCAAAGTGTTGAAATAGACCATGAAAATATAAAGATGTTTTGAATGTACAAAATTATGATTTTGACACAATAATCTTTAGAATTCATTGGGGAGAGGGTTAATTCCAAGGTTTTGTTGGACAGAGTGCACAGAGAAAAATATTCTTACCTTGGTGGGATGCAGGCAAGAGTTTATAGATCTACAAAATACCCCATGTTTTACCATGCTTTGAATTCCCTCCAGGGAAGGCAGGTTGAAAAAATGACATGTTTATTCATTTGCTGTTCTTATGTGTCACTGCAGACTGTGTTGAACTGTAGGAGGTGAGACAGATTCCAGTGTAAACACTGTTATTGAATACAGTAATCCTGCCTAGTGGGAGGGGAAGTATTTGCGGAAGGAGTAGGCACAGAACTATAATACTAAAGCTTTGAGTTTGATTTTCCTTTGATTTCCTGTGTGAAATAAACACCCAAATAAAAGGATTTAGTGGGATGAAACATAGGAATTAAATACCTGAAACGAGGTTCTTAGCTTTACTTGTATTTCACTTGGCTCGTGTTTTCTATCTAATGATGTTCACTTCAGAGTCAAAGCAACATCTAAAAGAATAATACACTTGTACCCTGTGTCTTCTCAACTCACCCCACACTATCCTGCCCAAATTCTACACTGCTTTTACTTCAGCAGCTAAGCAGGATTTGCATCATCTGCTTAGAACCTACTAAATGATACCAAAAGAAATGAAAAAATATTTAATTGTATGCTATTTTTCATATACTGTATAGAAGTCATAAAAAGAATCAAATCTGTTCATAAGCGAAAGTTCATTTTAATTTATATATTGTCAAGATTACTTTCTTTTTCAACAGAGCACATATACTTTCAGTCAGCTTAGTCAGAAGTGTGCCTCCTTTTGATAAATACTTAGAGATAAAAGTCACATGCAGAAGAGCTTCATTAAGTGTAGGAAGGAAGTATTGACCAAAACTGAAAGAATCTATAGACAGAGAATAAAGAACACATTTTCCTACAAAGACTACATTGTAACCCATTTAAAATAATAAACTTATCCTTGGTTTCTTCTCCTGAAATTTAGATTTGACCCTACCAATCTACACTAGTATTTTTTTAATTCCGTTCATTCTCTTTTCTCAGAGAAAATTGAATTCAGTGCAATTTATTTCATCCACACTAAAAATGTCATCATACTTTTGCCCCAGCACAGTGCATTGAAAAAAGGTTGTATTTTTTCTGCATACTTTTTGAAGAAATGTCTATGCCAACACCCCATACTACCAAACATGATTTTCCTTGCATAGCTTTGTCCTTGAAACAGTTTTCAGCACCTAAATGTTTACCAATGAAATTCTGAAGTCTCCTAGAATTTCCAGGTAACATCAAAAGTCTGAAAACATTCTCTTGGATTCAGGAAAGTAGTGTTTGAAATTTTATGAAGAATCAATTTATCTAATTAGAAATCATAAATATCAGCTCATTGGATAGTGTTTCTCCAAGATCTAGATGCATTTTTCATTGTATTAAATATCCTTCTACTTTCCTATTGTTCCCATCTTCATCTAAAAGAAAATATGCAGAAAAATCTAGAAGGTATTATGGTCAAAGCATGCAACACATGTTATTGTCAATCTGTGCATTTAAAAATTTAGCTATCTATATTTTAATAAATGTTCCATATGAACATATAATCTTAGTTTGATATACTGTTTCAATAAATTTTTAGGTAGCATCTAGTTGCTATACTATGTTTCACATAGTCTGTTGTACTATGTACTTCAAATTCAGCACAGAACAAAGCTGAAATTCCTCATGCTTTCAAGAGATTATACAGAAGTTGGACTGCTGAAGGGAGATTTCTATCAACATGCAAACTATAACTTCAAAATACGATAGAAATGGAACAAATGCAGTTATGTGGATTAAATGCCCAATTTATTAATAAAAATGAGGGACAAAAGACAAAAATTTATAAGTGCTTATAAGAATGTGGAGAAAAAGGAACTCCTGAATACTGTTGATGGCAATGAAAATTAGCAGAGATGTAGAAAACAATAGGAAGATTACTAAAAGAAATAAAATTAATGCTACATGTGATAGTAGCAATCCTATCTGAGTATATATTTAAACTACACTGATGCAGGAGTACCACTTAGAGTTCAAGGCCAGCCTGAACTGAATAATGAAACCCTGTCAATAAGACAAACGAAGCACAGTATATGCCATAGCCATGGAATTATATACCATAAAACTATATACCATATGATGGTAGCAATCCCACTATTGGATACATCCAAAGGAAATGATGTCAATATGTCAGAGAGACATAAACACTTTGATGTTTATTAAATCATTATTTACAGTAACTATGAATTGGAAACAACCTGAATATCCATCAACTGGTGCATCATTAAGGACAATATGATATATGCATATGTGTATATGTGTGTGTATAATAGAATACTATTCACCATAAAAAAGAACGAAATTTGGCCATTTGAAACAATGTCAGTGGAACTAGAGATCACTATGTGAAGGGAAATAAGTCAGGCAGAGAATGACAAACACTACACGATCTTACGTATACGTGAAAAATGCAGAAATTTGTCTCATAGAAATTAAAAGTAAAATAATTAATTATGAAGGTCTGGGGAGGATAGGGAGGAAGAAGGGATGTGAAAATTTGAATACTAAGGTATAGTTAGATAGCAGAAATAAATTCTGGTGTTCTATCAGTGTAACATGACTACTGTATAATAAGGTGACTATAGAATATGATAGTATAATATATATTGTGGAAAACCTAAATGAGAAGATTTTGCATGTTTTTGCCATGAATAATTGTAAATGAAGAAATAAATATGCTTACACATTTGGTTTCAACATTGCAAGATGTAAATAAGCATCAAAACATCCAATGGTACCCCTCTGCTATATATGATTTATGTGCCAATTAAAAACATTCATATTTTACTTTATAGTTCTATTGTATATATAGTTCTGTACAATAGATACAGTGAAAGTGAAAAGGGAAGAAACTGCTCAAAAGGAAAGAACAACTGGGATGAGGGAAAAGAGAAAAGAAAGAAAGAAAAAAATAGATAATTATACTACTAATCTCTGTTAGTTCATCCAAAAGAATGGTTTGTGCTTTCATTGTGTGATAATTTTTGATGCCTATATCTTATAATCTGAGCAACTACTTTGAAGACAATAATACACAATATTATAATTATTGTTAATCTTCTATTAAGTCAATTTGAAATTCTGCACCATTGTTTTTAGTATTTTTTTGTTTTAAAATAAAAAAATTCATAGAAAATATGACTATGGTGGGTTGACAACTGGTGTTCAACTTGTAACAACCAGCTGAACTGAATCAGCCTAGAGCTGAATGTGGATGGCCCGCCTGAGGATTGTTGCCAACACAAAAAGGAGAACTAGAGAGGAAGTTAGTGCTGTTGGTTGCCCTGGTGGTTGTTGGTTCTCCTGTCGCCGTAGGTTCTCCTGGAGGAGCTTGTCGAGCTTCTTTCCGATATGAAATTGGCTGCTGTCATTGTCAGCGGAGCGAAGGACCTTGTTGTCATTGAGAATGGCTGTGGTTCACTTTGGGGGAGCTCTGGTCATTACTTTGAGCATTGCTTCCTGACTCTGAAAGGGAAGACGGTATGTTGTTCAATCTCCTGGAAAAGGTTGTCACTCTGGCTTTCTGATATGAACTTGGCCATTTTCATTGTCAGAGGCACTTGGAACATCGTTGTCTCCGAGGATGGCTGGAGTACTTTTCAAAGGAGCTCTAGTCCTTACTTTGAGCGTCGCTTCCTGACTCCAGTGTAGTACGCTCAACCTACTGGCACAGATCCTTCATCCCACTGGAACAGACTTTCTAGCTTCCACCACTGACCTTTGGGCCTTCCCAGTGCAGATCCATGAAACAGACTTGCATGAGACCTTGTCATGGGCTCTAAGTCTTCAGCTGAACTCATGCAGGACATTGCAGCGGGATCTGGGCCCTCGGGTGAATTTTGGGGGATCTTTAGTTGTGTGAACAGATTTCCTGCACTCTTTGTGTTTGACTCTTTGGGTGACTATTATACAATGATTCTGTAAATTACGTGTCCTGTATTAAATCATTTTCCTTGCAATCCTTGACTGCAACAATGATCTTGATCTTTCTGTAGTGGATAAACTAATAACCATGCTTTATTGAAGGGTCACATTTTTGAGATTTATAAATATGGATGAAAAAATCTCTTAGCATTATAAATTTTTAATAAGACAACATTATATAAGTTTATACACCTTTAATGATGTACTGTATATAATTTTACACTAAATAATATATTTGTTTAGAGAGATACTCAAAAGTATACATCTACCTATTATCTATGTGTGTGTGTATATATATATATATATATATATATATATATATATGGTTTTTCCAGATTAGATTATTTTTATTTTAAAAACAAAAAAAGAATAAAGACAATGATACAGAATTTCAAAAGCAAAATAATAGGAGATTAACGCTGGTTAATATAATTCGTATTGTTATCTTCAAAGTAGTTGTTCAGATTATAAGATATAGGCATGAAAAAATGATCAATCAAACAATGAAAGTACAAACTGTTCTTTTTAATGAACTAACAGAGATTAGTAGTATAGTTATCTATCATAGCTTTTCTCTTCTTTTCCTTTCTTTCTTTTCGCCTTTCCCTCAAACACACAATTTTAGTAATATAACTCTTCAATTTGGCATCAGACTAATTTATTATATCCACATAGTATTATCTGTTATTTTGCCAGGGTTTAGTTAAGATAGCATAGTTAGCTTTCATGCTGTCATTCACTCTGTGCCTTCTAAATAATTCCCAGGGGGTGAGCTGTCAAATGAATATTTCCCATGACTGATTTTATATTAGCACAAGTGTCCTGAGCCTTCTTTTGACATATTCACCTTGAGACTATGTCTCTTTTATGTGAACATTTCCTTAGGCGGGACAGATATGCTTAAGAGTTCCCTAAGGACGGGTTGGTTTAACGTTATATACTAACCCCTCTGTGCTCTGATATTTGTCAGAAGCATACTCTTGCTAAGTTTCTCATGGCCTAGTCAGAATTTGTTAATCTAAAATTATTTCTAAACGTGTAATGTGTAAATTTACTGCTTACCATTTTACATGAAACTTAACAATGGAGCCCTTTTTACATAGTAGGGTAAATTTTCCCTCCAGCTATACTTGTTTATATTTAAACATTAGAGAGAGTAATTAATTCAAATTTAAAAATTACAAACTTACATGAATCTTGTGGAAAGGGTTAATGATCTAAAATTAACTGAAATTATTCCATGAATCACATTTTGTGTGCAGATTTTTTTGAGACAATTAAATACTTTTATTATTATCTTCTAATTTAATGAGAACAGGCTTATGGCAAATCAAGCTGTAATGCAAACATGAAATCTGGGAAACTAAAATAATTTTAATTTATGCTGGATTGTTGAAAGTTGTTATGATTTTATGAGAAATTCTCCCATGAATGACAAATACGCCTGGCATAAATAGAATAGTCTATCAAATTAAAATTTTCAATTATATTGGAGAAGATAATTCCTCTCACAGGCATGAATTCTTTTTCCTATATAGCACAGCTGAAGTTTTAGAAATAGTTTCTAAATATGTGCAATGTTAATTAATTAATTCAGCCAAATATTCTTACCTACATACTATAACACCTTTGGAGAAGATATTTAGATCATTTGCTTATCTCTCTGGGGTAGGGGCAAAAGTTAGAATTGCATAAGGAAATGTAGCTAATACTCTTTTTTCCTTTGTAAAAAAGAATAATTTAGTGACTCGTTTGCATCCTTGGCTTCTCACACTTTGAAACGTTGTAAGCATAAAATTGGCATAAAATTTATTTTCTGATTTCTTTCAAAAACATAAGCCAAATATCAGGTGTAGTGGAAAGTCACCCATGCAATTTTTAAAATGAAAAATCATTTCTAACAATACTATCTACAGTCTACATGAAAGCAGCTCATTTGTTACAACTGGTGGACTGGCACTGATAACATCATAGTTACTCAAAATCCAGTTCGCATTTGGGATTGCTTTTGATGTTGAATATTGTGTGGGTTTTGACTCGTGTGCAATGACAGCAGCCCACAGTTACAGTATCATGCAAAATGATTTCTTCATTCTGTGCATGCTCTGTGCTTCACATATTCATTCCACCTTCTCTACTCACCCCTGGAAACTAGAGATATTTTCCCGTTATACCTACCCACTTTCCTTTTGCACATATTCACAGTTTTGCAGTTTCTAGAATGTCATAGAATTTGAATTGTACAGTGTGTAATCTTTTTGTTTTGACTGATTTTTTATTTTAAAGAACAAAATAAAAACAATGGTACAAAATTTCAAAATAAGTTCATAGGAGAATAACAAATTCATAGTACATTGTGTATTGCTATCGTTAAAGTAGTTGCTCATGTTACAAGATAAAGGCATGAATAATTGATTAAATATAGGCACAAACCTTCTTTTTCAATGAACTAATAGCAATTAGTAGTATAAGAATCTTAACTATTTTCTGCATATATATGTTTCTTTCATTTTCCATTCCTTCTGTTCTCCTTTCACTTCGTAATATGCATTTAAATTTCTTCCATGTCATTTCATGACTTAATAGGTATTTTAGTGCTAAATAATACTCTACTGTCTGCATGCATCACAAATCATCCCTCTACTGAAGGACACCTTGATTATTTCCAAGTTTTTCTGTTATGAATAAAGGTGGTATAAATATTCATGTGCAAATTACTGTTTGAAGCTAAGTTTTCAGTTCATTTGGGTAAATACCAAAAAACATGGTAAGATTGTATTAAGTTTTGTAGAAACTGATGAATTATCTAAGTGACTGTGCTAATTTGTATCCCCACCAGCACTGAATAAGTTTATTTTGCTCCACATCTTTATCAGCATTTGTTACTGTCAGTATTCTGTATTTTAGACATTCTAATAGGCCAATAAATGTATCTTGCTATTGTTTTAATTTATAATGCCCTAATGATATAAAATGTGTAGAAGAGTTTCATGTGCTTATTGTATATCTTTTAGTGATGTGTTTATCCAGGTGTTTTACTCATATTCTTAAAATACTTTCAAGAAATCTTATCAGCAAATTCACTGAGGTACAATTGGCAAGCAAAACTTTATATATTTAAGGTCTACAATGTGATGTTTTGAAATATGTACATATTGTGTAGTGGTTACTACCATTAAGCTGTCATTCACCTCATATAGCTGTTTTTGTAACTGTTTAGAAATATTAAGATTTATTTTCAGCAGAGGATTTAGCTCAGGGGCTCAAGTGCTTGCTTGGTAAGCACGAGGTCATGAGTTCAATCCCCAGTACCAAAAAAAAAAAAAAAACTATTTTCATAACCAATTTTAAGTTTATGATACATTATTAACTATAGTTACCACACTGTACTTATGATCTCCAAAACATACTCACCATTGAAAGTTTGTACCTTTAACCAAATAATTCCCATTTTTTTTCTACCACTCAGTCACTGATAACTATTGTTCTGCACTCTATGACTATGAATTTGACTTTTTGATTCAGAATATGAAATTAGGAAGTATTTCTCTTTTTGAGTCTAGTTTATTTTACTTAACATAGTGTAATGGTTGATACATGGTGTCAATTTGAAAAATTTAGAAGTTTGACTCAACAGGCAGCCAAGGTCCTCACTTTGTAGACATCTTGAGCCAATGCACGAGGAGCACAGGGAGATGATGTGAGTGCAATACCCACCAGGAGGAGCGTAGTCTGCTTACAATATAAAGGAGGAAAAGAGGCTTGTTCTTTCCCCACTTTTGCTCTTGCTGCCTTTGCTGTTTTCTGCCACCTTGAACTGTTTCCCCTCAGCCATGCCACCCTATCTTGGAGTCAACTGATTATGAAAACTCCACAAACTGTAAGCTGAATAAACCTTCCCTTCATTAATTTTGGGCATCAGGTATTTTGTCTCAGCAAAGAGACTTTGCCTAAGACATAGTATCCTCTAGATCCCTTTATATTGTCACAAATGACAGGATTTACTTGTTTGCCTTTATTGTAGTTTTAAAATTTCTTTGGATACTCAATATACTAGTCTTTTGTCAGATACACAGTATGTGAACATTTTCTCCCATTTTATGTCTTATCTTTCTCTCTTCCCAATGTCTTTCACAGAGCAATTTCAATGAAGCATAGTCTATTAATTATTTCTCTCATAAACTGTGTCTCTGGATTTCTAAAAGTCATGACTACAACTGAGATCTTGATTTTTCTGTTATCTTCCATGAATTTTACAGTTTTTTCAACTTAACTTTAGGTTTATGATCATTTTTCAGTTAATTTTTATAAGTATAAAGTATGTGTTTGGATTAATTTTCCTTTTTTTTTCCACATGTGAAGTTCTATTTGTTCCATCATCATTTCCCAAAAATCTATCTTTTCTCCTTTGTGCTACCTTCATTTCTTTGTTAAAGATTAATTTATTATATTTATGTGGATCTTTTTCTGTGGGATATCAGTTGTTCTGTAAATCTATTTGTCTACTCTTTTATTGGTACCACATTGTCTTGATTACTATAGGTTTGTTGTGAGTCTTAAAAGTGAGTAAGGTTGTGTTCTTTTTTTTTTAATTCTTAAAGACGTGTGTTGGCTATTCTGGATCTTTTGTGTGTAAATCCTAGGATAAGTTTGTTAATATCCACAAAGTAACTCAATTTGATTTTGCTGGGATTGTTGAATCTGCAGACTAATTGAAAAAACCTGATGTCTTGACAATAATGAGTCTTGCCATCCCTAAATAAGCAATGATTCTCATTTGTATGTTGTTTTGTCAGCTTCATAATTTTCCTTAAACCTTGTATGTATTTTGTTGGACAATTACTTAGATACTTCACATTTTGAAGTGCTGATATTAGTGCATTTTATTTTTAATTTTAGCCTCCTTTTTCATTTTTTTCAATGGAAGTTTGCTCTATTAACCAGGTTCATCTCAAACTGCTGGGCTCATCCAATGCTTCTCTACCTCTGGGACACTGGGAATGCAAGCCTATGCTATGACATCAGCTGTATTTTTAATTTTAATTCCATTTGTTCATTGCTGCTATATATGGAAAAATTGACTTTGTGTGTTAGCATTTCATGCTGAACTCTTTCTATAATCTTTTATTAATTCCATGAAGTTTTTGATGATACTTTCAGATTTTTCTACATAGATAAGCGTATTATGTGCAAGACATTTTATTACTTCATTTTAATGTGTATACTTCTTATTTCCTTTCTTGCTTTACGGCATTAGCCAAAGCTTCCAGTAAGATACTGAAAAGCAGAGAGGAGTAGGAAAATGCTTGCCTTGTTCCTGATAAAGCTTTGAGCTTTGAGTTTCACTATTAAGTATGATGTTATCTCTGGTTTTTCACCCCTCAAATATGTCTTTGAAGATATTCCTCTCTTGTCCAGTTAACTAAGTAGGAATTGAATTTTATTAAATGTTTTTTTTTCTGCATATGTTGTGATCTTAAATTTTTCTTCTTTAGCCTATTGGTGTGATATATTGTATTAACTGATTTTTCAAATGTTGAACTGAACTTGTACATGTGACTTAAACTGGTATTGCTATATAATTCTTATACATTGTTGGATTTTATGTGACAATATTTCATGAGGATTTTTGTGCTTGTTTGTTTTTTTGTTTATTTGTTTTGAGGCACCAGGAATAGAACCTAGATCCTCATGTATGTTAGCAAAGCACTCTACCCTTGAGCTACATTCACAGATTTTATTGATGTGTGTGTGAAAAATATGTGCTTGCTTTTTTTTAATGTCTTTGTTTATGACTTCAGGATAACCCTAGACTCACAGAAATAGTTAAGAAGTATTTCTGCTGATTCTTCTAAAAAAGATTGTAAAGGATGAACATAAATTCTTCCTTAAAAGTTGTGCAGAAGTTGCCAGTGAACTCAGCTGGATCTGGTGCTTTCTGTTTTGAAAAATTAATTGTTGACTCATTATATATATATATATATATATATATATATATATATATAGAGAGAGAGAGAGAGAGAGAGAGAGAGAGATTCTGAGGATCTCCTTCAACTTTTGTGAGTTTTAGCAAATTGTTTCTTTTAAGGAATTGTTGCATTTCATGTAGGTTATCAAAATTCTGACTATACAGTTATTCATACTTTTTATGTGAGATGGCATATAGAGGGTGTTACCTAGGCAGTAAACCCTAAAAATATATTTAAATAGATATACTGCAGATAACAAGAGCCATTATGGTAGCCTTATCGATTGCTTTGTTTTCTTTTTTTTACACTGTTTCAAAGTCATGTTCCATGTTCATTGCTTTGTTTTGATTGACTTTACTCTGTTTTGTTTGGTTGTATTCTTTTCAAAATAAAAATTAAAAAAAGATATATAATATATATTACTAGATAATTCTTGTCACTACAACTTACATACTCCAACAGGATAATAACTCTGAAACATCTTCATTTTCCAATGAAACTCAATTTTGTCACACTTATTATTCCTTTCTACATCTAGGTGAAAAAGCACCCTTTCTGGTAAGATATCTCCTAAATATTACTAGAGATACTTTTGCTAGGAGAGTAGTTCTAACTACGAGAAAGAAAGAAAAAAAGAAAGAAAGAAAACAAGCAAGCAAGCAACTTTTAGAGATGATGAATATACTAATTAATTCAACTTGTGACTATATATATTTATATATATATCTCAAGACCATGAGCTGCATACCTTCAAAATCAATGTCTAAACATTATCTGTCAGCAATACCATAGTAAAGCTGAATAAAAATAATATGAGATATTTTAAACACTTTTTTCATACATTCATTTATATTGGATTTTTAAAGATGTTGTGAATGGACTCTGAAATTTATAAGGCAAAAATTTTGTGTTACTCTTAGTAGGGAGTTAATTCCAAAGAGGACTATGGGAAGCAAGTAGAAGGAGAAAGGAACGAAGAAAGTCGGTATCTTGATGCATTGTCAAGTCAGAGGCTCCTTTGTCATAAGCAAAATAGTTGATAGAATTAGATTAACCTAATAAAACTGGTTGTAGTACAATTGTTTTTCACAGGAGTGGCTGAGAAAGCAAGACCCCTTGAGCTTATGAGTTTGGGGTTGCAGTATTCCATGACGTTGTTGAAATGCACCCACTTTGACTTCAGCATCAATGTGATAAAGCTCTAGGAACAGAGATTTGTCAATTTGCTTAATGTGACATGACAGCTGAATCCGATATTAGATCAGCACTTATAACAGATGTTTACCACACTTGTTATTTTCCATTTAATATAATCAGAGAATAATTATTACAAGCTTTAATTTTTTTATTACTTATTACAGGAAATTTAGAAATTTCAAAAAACGGAAATGTGGCTTAAGAATGCATACAACTATTGTCAAATTTCAAACCTGATTACATAATTATTATGTCCTCATTTATTTATGAAGAGGAAGAATAAGAAAGCAAACAAAGGCATATGGTCTTGATTTTACTTACCTAGTAAGCTCATCAATTCTGATAAATTCCAGTGTTTGGCTTATTACCAAAAGATTATGATTTACTTGTTGCTTTTTCTTATGTATTTAGTTTCATAAACTTAGAGGTTATGATATGTTGTGAAATTTCACTTTTAGAAAAATTCCTCAATTTTTGTATTTAATACATTTATTAAGTATATAAATAGCAATTAGATGACTTTGAAACACATTCAGTTTATAAATCTAATCTAATAGTGACTCATGTATAAATAACATTGAAAGTCTTTGATCAATTCATGTTGTACACTCCTACCATTATGTTATGGCTTATACCTAGTTGTCCCCTGAATGCATCATGCACTCATGATGGTGTGGATTTTGGGAGGTGGTTGGAAGGTGGATATGTGATTCTGTATTAGCCCACTGACTGGTTAGACATAGTTCAGGTATGGAAGATGGGAAGCCTTAGCCTAGGTGTAGGTAGCAACAACCAATATGCAGCCTGGATGGAATATAAAAGGAAGAAAAGAATGCAGTGTCCCTCTCTCCTGCCTACCTTACCATGGACTGTTTCTCCTCTGTCATGTAGCTCTCTGCTTTAAACCAGCTGGCTATGGACTGAAATATATTCAAACTGTAAGCTAAAATGAACATTTCCTTCTTAACTTCTGGGTGACAGGTATTTTGTCTCGGGAGTGAGGAAGTAACGAAGACAAATTATTTCACTGAAAAAATAAAAATACAATTCTAGGATAAGGAAATTTATTGTCTAAGATGTTCTGAATCTAATATCTGTGCTTTAGACCTGACCTCTGCAGACTACTTGTTCAATAATTTAAAAAAAGACTATCCACTCTTCCAGATTCCAGGATGCCAGTTTTGCAGATGTTAATGAAATCCCTGAAAATTCTCATAGAGCAGAGAAAACAAACGTTATACAATTATGCCAGGTGTTTCTCACTTCCTTTATAGTAATATACCATCCAATTAAAAATCTGGTGCGCCTTGGGATCTATAAAATTTTGAATAGACTCTCAGGCTTTCTCAAACTAACTGTTCGAATTAAATGTAAAAGGAAACAAGATCACTAGATGAAAACATAAGTGTAAATATTTAATTCTTTGGCATGCTTTAGGATACCAAGTTTCAGTTCATGGCATCTGATCACAGAGCTAGGAAGGGCCTTCAGAAGTCGTGGAGTAAGGTCCCTGGCTCTGGGCATGCTGGGCATGCTGTGTCCAGGGCATGCTGGTGGACAACCGGGTTCCATTTCCTGAAACCAGTAGGAAGAAATAGGCCTTATCCTTTCTTGGTAATGCTAAACGTTTCAGGATATGCCAGTTTCCAAAAGTCTCACTTCCTCAAACGTATTTCAAATCTCATAGAAAGTTCCTGTTTCTCTATCCCTTCACAAACCACCTTCCTCTTCATAGGATCAATGATCATGTGCTTTGGCAAGATAGAAACTTCAAAATAAAAGTTTTAGCTAAACAGAATGGTATGTGTCCTGCTCACAAATAAGGTAGGGCATTACCCAATGATATAATTTGACAGACAACATATTCACCAAAGTTTTCTCGTAAGGTCTTTCAATATTATATAATATCTTGCAAGAAACTGCAAGTAAATATCTATCTTTCCATATCAGCAAGGGTTAATTTGCTTAATTATTTTAATAGTACAAGTTTGTGGTACATAATAATTACAATTATCATAGGGAGTTGGTTCATGTATATAACATACCCTAATTCTTTTTTCTTTTTTTTCAACCCCTACATCTCCCTTTTTTCTCCGTTCCTTCGAATTCTTGCTTCACTTCCCATTTGCAAATGCTCTATTTTCATCATTATTTTCATTCAATTATTTTTTCTCATCCTCTTCCACTCCTATCTCTCTGCCTCACTCCATCTCTTTCATTCCCATCCATTTGAAAAAAAACCTCCCTATTTTCTGATTGTGTCTTCTATTTTGTTCTTTATGTATATATTTTTTGAGTTTCTCATATAGGAGAAACCATGTGATATTTCAGCTTGAGTGTTAATTACTTCCCTTCATATGATGGTCTCGGGTGGTATCTATTTACCAAATCTATTTGAATAAAATCTCTTTGTCCACATGTATGTGTTCTCAGAGTAGCTAAGGTAAGTTATTCCCCACCAGTGCACAAAAATCTCAATTTTGCAATGAAAAGATTGATGAAGAAAAAAATGTTCCCCTCTATTACTGTTCCTTGTATTGTGTAACGTTAGGGTTTCTATGTAGCAAATTCATGGCTAAAGTTCAGTGGAGTGAAGGATGAACAAATGAAGAAACAAATGCACAAAACAGACACATCAATCTTGAATAACTTGCAAGTTTGGTTATTGAATTGACTTTACTTAACAATACATATTTTATCATTTTCTTGCTGTTTTAAAATTCATGCTTTTTTATCCTACTATAAAAGAACTGTCATCATACTTCCTGAATTTTTCTAATGGTATCTCATATATTGCTTCGTTAATCTTGTACTAACAAATTGGAAAAATGTGAGTTTAAGTGAGACCCTTAACTGATCTTGGCTCCCAATGCCATTCTTGCTTTCTGGCCTTTGTTTTACATTAGTGATAACGTAATCTATAATTTCGTCATAAGGTTGTAATGTCAGAAATAAAAGAAGGACACTTCTTCAAGTACTAATTCATTGCAAAATTGATGATGAATTGGGGAAATTGATGGGAAGTCCTTAAGATGTTTTTAGAGAAGCATATTTGAAAAGCATTCAGCCCCTTCATTGTCATTAAAAAGTTGTCAGCAAAACTATAAAACAAGAAGTAAATGTGTTAGAAGTAAGTAAATATGACCAGAAATCTTCTTATGTGATGTAAAGATAGGGAAAATGTAAAAATCCTTATATTCTCAGAGGAAATATGTTTAGGATCATCTGCTATATTCAGTACTAGGGAAAGGGGAAATGAGTATAAAATGGTTAGATCTGTCTGAGTATTATTGTATTTTAATTAATTTAGAATTCTCTGAGTATGGTTAAAACCAATTAAAATAATTTTTAATAAAGTCAAATCTTCCTGAACAGGCTCACATCATTTTGAAATTAAATCCTCACAGCTCACACAATGTCATGTTATTGTTTAATATCTAAAAATAATTTTAGAGTTGAGTGTAGGTGTTAATTATCTTTGTTGGGATGCCATGTCCTAACTTGTTAATATTCCTAAAAGGCTTTGCTGAAATAAAATGTTGGTTTTTGGTAGAAAAGCTTCCTGCTGAGAACACAAGATTGTTATAGCAAAAAAGATGTACTTGATGCACATTTTCTTACTTTGTGAAATAGATGTTTTCATAAAACACATGTGTAAACCAAATTTTATCAATCAAGTGTATTAACTTATTAAGCTTAATTCTGAGTATAATATATATGTATTTATATCTACCATCTCTAAGTATGCATCATACCTATTTATCAATTGATCAACACCTATCTATGACTCACACAGATTCCTCAAAAAAGTCTGATATAAAATGATATATATTTTGAGTCAATTGTCTTATATATTAAATTTCCTTATGTAATACATATTAGCAATCTTTGTTCATGTGCTGAAAAAAGGTACTTATCAGTTCTCCTTAGTCTGCAAGGAAAGAAAGGGGATAACCAGTCTCATTAAGCTGCCTATAAAACTAAACATGCCTAAATTCCAAAGGTCGATATCCTTCCCAAACCTCTAGGAAGGCAATAGAGAAAAATGACAGGTGGCCTAGGGTCACTTTATTGAACAATTATCACAATGAATTCTACACTAAAATGAAAAGTAAATGAAGCAGTGTTGAATTTCAATACAGCACAAAATCTATGCTAGCTGATAAAAAATTGAAATAGCATAAATATTTGAGGATTTTTTTTTTTTTTTGCTAAAGTAAAGGAAAGCAACAATTAACAACACACTGAAACCCAGAGAAGGGAAGGAGTAGAACGCGTACATATCCTAGTAGGTAAAATCATTTGTGCTCTGACAATCATTCCATACCTTGTTTATGTCAAATTCAAAACAATCATTAGAGTGTGGTTCTTTCAAAGAAAACTCCTCAGAGGAAGGGTCAGGGTCACACTTGGCAGATAGGTGCTTTATTTCCCTTGCAGCATTCTGGAAGGCAGCTTACATGTGGTGAAGCAATGACGCTGTCATCAAAGGGACCTTACACTGACCTCTTCTATTTGAAGAGATCCAGAACGTGAGAGCAGGGAGGGGTGATTTTCCTTAAGCATCACCTGTAAGCTGAACTGGTTCCCTAATGACAGCAGGGGTATTTAAAATGATGCTGCCAGTGATACGCAGAGACATGGGCTCTGAGAAGATTTAACCAGCTGCTGGGAGCAGGCAGGTTTTGAGAACACACAGTGCTCCTTTCCACTATGGAAACAGCTTACTCCTGCCTTCCCAACACTGATTTTTGCCTCTGACTCCTTATTTACAAAAGCTTTATTTCCGTTTTTTCCTTCTATTCTCTTTGCTTTGTGTTTCTAAAGAAGAAAACTGTTTATTTTGACTTTTACCTCTGACTTCATACCTTTTCTCAACATTGGACATTTGTTTTCCAATGGTGTTTAGTTCTGGTTTTATAAATGTTGTATCCTTGGAAATTGAATTTAAATCACTTGTAATCTCATTCATTGATCTTCTTTAATGTTTATTCTTCTTTGAGTCATCTATAATCACTACCTCCTAAAAGCTGAAGATTGCCCCAGAACTTTAAGAAATCCTGTCTATGAAACTCTCAACTGAGTGATTTATACTCATATTTTACTGCTTTTAATAATGGAGCTTATTGTTGAAAAGGAAACCTATATATGCTAATATAATTAAGATACCATTAATGACAGAAAGCACTTAATGACTAGATGCTCTTTATTAGACATGATTATAACACTTTGCATTCATTATTTAATATACTATAAAATTCTAAGATTATTTTATTATCATGCCAATTTTATTTCTGAAAAATAAAACTCACCCAAGTGAGTTCTTTTAGAAAGCAGAATAATTATTAAGTATCTATTTTTGAAGGAAATATTTTTCTTTTTTGTAAAATAAAGTTGTTACCATTTGCTGATTACTGAGCTGTGTTAGATATGCACTTTAATTCTCCACTTAATAGCATTGCAAGAGAATTATTATTAAACTTATTTATGGAAGAACAATTTCATTCAGAAAAGTAAATGCAACTTGTTTAAAGTCACACAGGTAATAATGAGGAGAGAGAAGATATAAGTTTGTGTATTGTCTCTAAATACCATTCATTATCTTTGATTCCATTGTATAACAAGAATGCTAGAGATATTTCTTTCCAAATAGGAGGATTAATATCACAATATAAATCTGTTTATTATTTGCCTTTCCTCTGGCACTAGCACAAATATTCTAAGCAGGTGCTGCTAATTTTAACAAATGCTTTTGAATGCACATAGTTTCCCACTCGAGATCTCTTTTCAAATATATTTAATAAGAGGAGAAAAAAAATCTCCAAAACAGTTCAGTCAGTGCTCTTTTAATGTTGTGTTAGTAATCTCTGACACCAGACAGATGCTCAAAAAGTTCATTGCTGCAGAAGACATTTAACTTCATAATTCTTTCTTGAGACTAAAATTGGAAATGGAAAATTTGCTTGACTATTTAATACAAATTTAAGAAAAATCTTAAAGCAATCTTATTAATGAATGTCTTGGTTACTTTTTCTTCGTTGCTGGGACAAAACACCTGACACCCAAAGTGAAGCAAGGAAAGG
>RJWT010013062.1:0-22002 GCA_004365215.1 Cuniculus paca | reverse complement strand
CCTCCTTCTTCTTCTTCTTCTTCTTCTTCTTCTTCTTCTTCTTCCTCTCTTCCTTGAAATAAGATGGATTGGGAAAAATTAAGTTCAATTTTATAGATGTGGATGTAAGAATTTAGGTGCAGACAAACCTAGTGACTTGGCCTAGGTCATGGAAAAATTGGGTAGTCATGGTTAAGGTTGATGTTCTTTGCCAAAGATTTTAATTCTCTGAGTAGTCCAGATGTTTTTACATTTACCAAAAATATCTTGGATTACTTAGAGTTGGATTGAAATCAAGGGAAATATTTCAGACTCATTGGTTATCTTTCTAAGGCTGTTCTAAACATGAAGCTATAACCTTGACCTCAATGTTTACATTTTATGTACATATTTTGTGTACTTTCTACTTAATTTCACTAATTCTTCTGTTCTTTATTAATGCTTTTTGTTTGTTTGTTTTTTTGTCTTTTTGAGACAGGGTCTCACTATGTAGCTCAGGGTGACCTTGAACTCACTTTGTAGCCCAGGCTGGCTCAAACTCACAACAATCCTCCTGCCTCAGCCTCCTGAGTGCTGGGATTACAGGCATGTACCACTACTCCCAATGTATTTATTAACTCTTAAAGGTACATTTAAACATAATTGCTTTGTGAACTAATAAGAACTAAGTTCAGTTCTACCTCACATCAATTCAGCAAAAACTACATGTCTAACATACTGCATGGGGTGCAGTTTTCAGAGGTGACACATTTTAGTCCTGTGAAAAAATGATGTAAACGAACTTTGGTCTCCTGATGGAAACTTTCTTCATTGTTTCTGTTGGGTGATAAAAAAGAATGAAGTATATAGGCTCTTGTAAAAATTAAATGAATGGTAGACAGTAATTTTCCTCCCCAAATATTGATTTTAATCAGTATCTCATGTTTGACATTTATTTATAATATTGACTTCTCATTTTCTAGAGTTTACAAGAAACTTCAAATATATATTATGCTCAAATCCTGGAGATTGTCAATGAGAAAATTGGCATCTTTTTCTCTTCTTCCAGTATAGGAATAATTTTTGGCCTAGAATCAGAACTCAGGATTTTTTATTACTTCTTTTTAAATTGCATTAAAGGGAGAAATTTGAGTGGTTTAATTATTCACAGCAGAAGGATATTAGTGGAGGAAAAATGTTTCATATCATGAAAACACGTTATAAGAGATCCTGAAATTTATCTTTGCAATGCTGACAAAGCATAAGCATTTATACCTTGGTTGTTCAATTTGTAATTATCTGGATAAGTTCAAGCAAAAGCTATTTATTTGTTTTTTACTAAAACACCCAAAGAACAGACAGAATCTTTGAGGTTTATTGAAATTTTATATTTTTACCTACATCTCTATGTTCTGATAGGATAGTGTACTTTTCCTGTAGAAATTTCTAACTTTAATATTATCCAATCAAAGTATTTTGAACTCTTTTGATCTTGTAATCAACTAAATAAAAATCTGGAAGAAGGACTTAGTAGGTAAAATTGTGGATCAAAGTTTAAGAAGGGACAGGACATTTTTGTAGTGTCAAGGTGTCTCTCCTTGTATAGCCATTTTACAGTGGAGAAACCTACAAACATTACCTTAACCAAGGGATCAAAATAAACATCTTGAAATAATGATATAATGATGATGTTAACAATGTGTTCTAAAGAATAACTACATATTCTTGGATCCCATATATTTGTGATGGAATAAAAGCGTGCTCATGTAAACCCCATAATGTTTACTGGCCGGGGCGTAGTCTTTACTTGACATAGTCATTTATCATGTTGTGACTACTTAATAAGTGCTCAGTAATAAGCAATTACTAATTCATTTGACAAACATTTATTGAACACCTGTAAACAAGTCTAGAGAGACTGCACACACATATTATTTAAGAAAGAACTCTGTGAGGAACTCTTGGAAGGACAGCATTACCTGACTGGGATTACACTGAGTTACAGACTTTTGATGTAAGCATCCTTGTTCAGAGGCCTTTAACTCTGGCATAAATAAAACAAAAATTGGGTAAATTTAATTTAAATTAGGCCAAAAATATAAAATAAATATTCATGACTCCCTGTTGATATAAACAAATAAATGAATAAATGTACAAATAGTGGGAAAGAGTTATCAATTCCTTACAGCAGAATTCTAATTAGTAATTGTAAAAGAAAGATGACAAATGTAAATTCACAATATACTATACTGTAGACAAAAAGCAAAGAAACTGGAGAAAAGAAAATCTTTTCAACAAATAGTGCTGGAACAACTGGACATCTCATGAAAAAAATGAAGCTAGTCACAGAACTTACACTGCCCCCCAAAATGAAACTTGACACAGAATTTATACCTTTAACAAAAGCAAACTGAAAATGTATCATAGATTTAACAGTAAACAGCAAAATTGGTAATGTCTTATAACAGAAAAATCTAGATGATCTTGGGTTTGGAAATGGATTTTTAGAGATGCCACCAAAGGTATGATCCATGAAAGAAAGAATCGATAATCTCGGTTTCATTAAAATTAAAATTTCTGCTTTGCAAAATACACTCTCAAGAGAAGCTACTGATTGAGAGAGAATATTTATAAAAGACTAATCTGATAGGGACTATTATACAAAAAATAAAAAGAACACTTAAAACCCAACAATAAGAAAACCAACTACTTGATTAAAAATGTGTTGAAGACCTTAATAGACACCTCAACAACAAAAAAATACTGATTGCAAATGATCATAAAGAGATGTTCCACATGATTTGGCATTAGAGAAATGTAAATTAAAACAACAATAATATAAGACTACACACTTTTAAAATGTCTAAAATCTAGAACAACAACATCGAAGCTGGAAAAGACGTGGAGGAACAGGAGCACTTGTACATTTACTGGTGGACACACAAAATGGTATGGCCATAATCCACTGCGATCTCATCTTATTTAAAAGCTTTTGCACATCAAAAGAATCACCAGTGGAGTGAAAAGGCAACCCACAGAGTGGGAATAAATTATAGCCAGCTGTCCCTCAGGTAAGAGACTTATATCTAAAGTATATACAGAATTGAAAAAAATCAGACCCCTCAAATTCAAAGACCCAATCCGAAAATGGGTGTCTGAGATGAATACACATTTCTTAGATGAAGAAATACAAATAGCAAAGAAGTCAAGATAGTTATACTGCTAATTTCTATTACCGCATTGCAAAGAAACGTTTGTGCTCATATTGTTTGATCAATTTTTCATGCCTATGTCTTGTAATCTGAGCAACTACTTTGAAGATAGCAATATGCAATGTATTACCATTGTTACTCCTATTACCTTGTTTGGAAATTTTGTATCATTGTTTTTACTATTTTTTTCTCTTTAAAATAAAAAGAAGAAAAAAATGGTACAGCCATTGCAGAAGGTAGTTTGGCAGTTTCTTATGGAACTAAGCATATTCTTACCATATTAGCCAGCAGTTGTATGCATTGGTGTTTACTCAAAGTATTGTAAAACTAACGTCCACACTGCAGCTTGGTCACAGATGTTTATAGATTTATTTCTAATTAAAGGAAGTTATGGCAACCAAGATGACTTTCTTGGATAATTAACTATAGTACATGTAGACAATGAAATATTTTATTAGTCAGTACTATAAAAAATGAATTATCAAGTCGTAAAGCAACATGTAGGAAACTTAAAAGCATGTTACTAAATGAAAGACGCCAATCTGGAAAGGCAGCATGTATATAATTCCAGTTATATAAATATTTTGGAAAAGGCAAAACTATGCAGACTAAAAAGATTAGTAGCTACCAGTAATTTCAGGGAGGGAAGGACGAATAGACAGAACACAAACATTTCAGAGCAGTAAAACTACTTTGTTTGATACTGTCATGGTGGAAATATATTATTATACATTTGTCCAAGTCCACAGTATGTACAGAATAATGAATGAACTTAGTGTAACTATTCACTGTGTCAATGTGGACTCATCATCTGTGGCAAATGTCTGATGCTGGTGGGGAGTGTTAATAAGCAGGATGGTAATGTGTGGTAGGAGGAGGAAATATATTGGATATCTGTGTACCTTCTGTTCAATTTTGTTCTAAAGAAGTTTTAAAAATTGACCTGCTCCCATCATAGAGATAAAAAGAATAAATATCTATATTGATGTTAATAAATAACTGAATGAATATACAATGGTGGTCAAGGCATGACAGATAGTTCCATGCAGAAGAAGAGTTTCAAATAGTAATTATAGAAGGAGAGTGCTAAGTACAGAATCACTACTGTAATACTGCAATAATAACTACTACAGTCGAGCTCCATAATGGAGGCTAAGATTACTGACTAAAATCTTAAGGAGAAACAGAGTACTTGTATCTCAAAGTATTCATTCCAACCTAGTAAATTCATAGAAATTTGTTGGCTACCTTAACCAATGGTTTCTGATAGATTAACACAATACACCCACAGAGTATGGTGCCCTAAGAAGTGTACATCAGTTCCGTGCTATCCTTCTCAAAAAATAATGCAAAAACCACTCCAATCATGGAGTAAACATGAGACAATCCAAACAGAGGCGTGAGCTACGTAGGCAAAGTTCGGTAGTAACTTAGTACAGCACAAAAGTTCCAGAGTCAGGAAAGACTGGAAAGACTGGAGGCTTGCAATATATCAGAGAGGACTATGGAGACATGGTAGCTAAATGCAAGGTGGAATTTCTAATTAGATTCTGGAACAGAAAAAGGACTTTAGTTAACAGCAGAAACTGTGCCAGTGTTGGTTTCCCGGTTTTAACGGCCACACTGTGAGCACGCAGCATCGGTGAAGCTGGGTGAAGGTTATGTGGGAACATTCTGCACTTTTTTTTTTTTAGTAGCTCTTTTACAAGTCTAAAATTATGTCAAGTGAAACAATTATTAAAAGGGGGTAAAAATGGGATCTGACATTATAAACGAGCCCTATATTCATTATTGTATGTGTACGGGAGGCCGAGGTCTCTGAAGCACTCTGGTGTACTGCTCCGGCCTCACTACTTGGAATGTGTTCATTCCTCAGGCACTGGAGCAAGGTAACTTGTCTATAGAATTAGCAGTGGATCCTCTTAATTTCTACCTTTCCCTCAGTGTTTATTGCCTGTGAATATATTTCAGCATTTCCTTGACTTACAGTGACTCTGTAGAGCCAGCCCTGTGTGCGAGGCCCCTATAGCTTCAAGACCAGCAAGAGTGCCCACTTCCCCAGTGAGTTCCAGCTCACTGAGGGCTTCTTTTGGCAACAATCATTTGTTGGTAAGAAATTTTGCTACATGTGTTCTATCAACAGCAAAGTGCAGTAGTAGGGCTTTTGTTGTTGTTCCTGCCGAAGCTGACTTATACAGCATGTAATCCAAGTAGCTGCTGTTCTTTTTGCTTGAATATATTATATAAGAACATGCAAATGTAATTGCAAATCTCTTATGTGCCCTGCAGGTTCCTTGAGGGAGAAAACAGTTGAGAGGGACCCAGTACCTCTCTTTCTGGCCACTAATTCTGCTGTATTGTGTCATTCTGATTACTTTCTGAATATACATATAGCAATTCAACAATATCATTAACAGTTTAGGTCATACACTGTTCATAAAATTAATATAATTTGGAGAATTTATTATATAACTAATGAGTTGGTATAAATCAGGGAAAAGATGTTTTTCAATATGTTTTCTAGAAAGAAATTTTGTTCCTAGGATTTACCTTATTAATTCTCAATTACTGTTCAACTATGGAAAATACTTCGTAGTCTGTGGTTTTTGCTTACCTTTTAGTTTTCTTAGACTGTGAACTAAAGAAAAGGTTTTTAAAAAAGTCTTTGTAAAGTCTATTACTCTCCAGTTTGATTAGTGAGGAAAAATATGTTTTGTTATTTTATCTTTCTTTAATGTTTTATCTTAGTTCTAGGTTTCACCGTGACTTGATCAAGGACAATTGATCATTGACATTTTTAGATATAATTTCGGAGGTTTTTATTCTGCTGAAATTCTGAAGAAGCAAAGTTGGCATTTTGTTTTAATTCCTTCCCTTAGGTTATAAAGAATTCCAAATTAAGCTTTTTTTTTCTTGAAATACTCAAGTACTAACTAAATGCAATTAAACAACTAAAGGTTAAGTGAAGTTCTTAAAAGTTATCTTATTTAATAAGTATAACACATTAAGAAATTCTAAAAAGATTAGACTTATGATAATCCAATCTCAAGAATTATGATTTGTTTTGTCACTTAACTTTAAGAGTGCCTTGGATTAAGAAGTATCATATTCATAGTAATTACAAAATGCTGCATTAGAAGTTACCCCAAAACTTCGCACTTTAAAACAACAATAAACATTCATTCTTTTCACAGTTTCTGTGGGTCGCAAACCCAAAGTTTCTTATTTTGACAATTCTAGCTTGGGCTCTGCCTTGAGATTGCAGTCTATATGGTCTGTATTCTAGTGGGCTCACACAAATTACCAACAAGTTGGTCTCGGTTTTTAGCTAGACGTCTCAATTCCTCTTTACCGGAACTTCTCCACAGACTGAGTGTCCACACGAAATTGTGGCTGTATTTCTCTAGAAAAGGCAATCCAAGAGAGAAAACTGGAAGCTTCCATGTCTATTTTAAGTTCTAAAAATCTCACACTGTGCAGTCATTGTTTACAGTTCTACCAGTATGAGACAATCATAGGGCATGGACATCTACAAGGGAGTGAGACTTGCTGGATGCCATGTTGAAAACTATTTATTATAGTAACCTTCTGAAAGATACTACACTCGTCTATTATCTCCTAACGTTCATATTAATTGTCAATATATTTTCTTATTTACTTAAATATTTAAAAATTCTTAGTAGTTGTTCTGGTAGATTTAATGAACAGCTTTTAAAGCCTACCATTATAGGAACATTTTATTCTTGCTATAGTAAATATGACTTTGTAGTTCTTTTGATACAGAATTTCAGTAGAAATATGAAAAATACACAGCTTTCATTTCAAAATATATCTTGGAATTTTACCAGTATATGAAAGGAACAATCTAGTTTGTGATAAGAAATCCAGAGGACTTGTTTTACTCATACTACTGACAAAGCAATTCTGCTTAGGTACAATATTAACATATGACAACATGTCCATGAATCACACACAAGATCAAGGATGTCTGAAATGCCATTTACTCTGGTATTTGACTCCTCATCTTCCAGCCACTGAAGGCATTGAACAGATTTGTGTCCAACAGTAAGGTCAAAATTCAGGAGTTTTCCACCGTATTAGACTTTATGTGAATTCTGATTTGAGCTCCATTTCTTCCTCGCTAAGGAACTTCTGCAGTTGATAGTACTACAGTGGTATTATGGGATTATTCTAGATTGTTTGAAATCTCTGTGTCTGTTTTCTTCTCCCCTCATGCTTGCTGCTTGCCAGAAGGTTTTAAGTCTGAAAACTCAGAACCCAAATTCCTTATTATAAATGACTTTATCTTTTTTTCTGGCAAGAAGGTCAGACTTGTTATTTTAATTTTATGCTGCATATATATCACCTGGAGATAAAAGAAAATCTCTTTGTACTAAGAATTTCACAAAATCTTTTATGAACATTTCCATCCATTTTTAGCTCTCAAACTTGTAACCTCAGTGATTCAAATTTGGCCTAGGTTGTCTGAAAAAGAACATATGCCATGAATTCTCTTCCATTATGTTTCTATTTGAATTCATCCTCAGCAAAACTCTTCCTCTCTTTTATATTTGTAAAATAAAAGACGCGTCCCTGGACACCATTGGGGAATCCCGTTTTGGGAAATTATTTGAAACCAAAAGTAACTATCTCCCAACTCTTTCAGTAAATGTGCCCAGAACTTACATAACAAGGTTGAAAATCTGTTGTAACAGATTGTGCAAATGTAATGTAGCTTCTTCCTTTTCTCTAAATTAATGTTCTAAGTCCTTACAACATTTTACTTCAGTGGGAAACATGGAGGAAAAAAGGCAATTCTGCAGACTTGGAAATTTATAGTTTAATAGTTTTTTTCTAGCTTACATGACCTATTCATGACACCCAGTGTCTCTGGAATGAATGCTTAGTAATGTATGTTTCATCTCTGTTATCCTCTTTGGGATGGTTGTAAGGTTTATTGAAGATTGGTTCTATCATCTTGAAAAATCAGGGACAAGTTCCTGGTGAGATTAGGGAAATAGGAAGATTAAGATCCAGGTGCATTCTGAATTCTCATTGGTCTGTTTTTAAAGTGACAAATCTTGTCTCTGCTTTGCACATGTAATCCCCAAGACAGTTCTACCTGGTGTTTTAAAGGCTTGTGCCGTTATCCGCTATTAGCCATTTCGCAAGATCATTTGTTTATTATTAAAGATTTTCTACATTGCAGCCTCTTGATTGTTTAGTAATATTTGCAACAATTGTTTGAAATTTTCCCAGTTTTGTGATCAAGAGTATGGAAGGTAATGATACACAATATATTAATCATTGTTAGTCTCCTATTATTTTGTTTTGAAATTCTGTGTCATTGTTTTTATTCTTTTTTCATTTTAAAATAAAAAAGAATATTACTTTTTTAAGAAATTGTTATGGTTTTGTAAAAATAATATTGAAGGCAAGTGTCTTTTTCCTTTCAAAATATTGCAATGAAATATTAACTGTTTCAAAAGTTGTTTGAAAAGCAATCCCTTTTGATTTTGTTTTGTTTTAGGAGTTAGTTTTAAAATATGTACAGAGTTCTGATCACTTACAATATTTATTGGCTATTAATACTTATAACTACTGAGCTTCTGCCTGTCATCAGGTCATTGAGGCCCTATACAGTCATGGTTCAATAGGAGAAAGATGAGCAAGAGATATACTAAGAGATTTATTGCAAGGAATCATCTAGTGCAGTAGGCAAGTCTAAATTCTGTAGGCAGGCCATCAGGAAGAGCAGGATGGGACGCTGGGACCAGAGCTTCTAGCCATAGGCAGAATCTCTCCTTTGCCAGGGAAGTTTCAGCTCCACACTTACAGTTTTTCAACTGATTGAATCAGGCCTACCGAGACAATCTAGAAAGATCTCTTTTATTTAAATTAGCTGATTATGGACTTTAATAAAAACTCTGAAATAACTTTATAAACACCTAGATTAGACTTTGATTGAATAACTGGCTAAATTGACACATCAAAAGTTCACCACCAGTCAGTGTTTTCCCCCAATATTTCTTATTACTTAGGATCCAATTTTTGTCCTCTTTATTGTAGGGGTTCAATGTGAATATTTGCCTGATATATTTGAATATTTAAATCTTTGATACTAACCTACAAAGAAGAGCCCATATAGTCAGTATATCCTAAATATAGGGAGCACATGTTTATATGAGTCATATATAGTCATATTAATTACTTTTAGGGTGTGTTTGCTAGTTTATATTTAATATGAACCTTCCAAAGGGTAATAGTCTCTTAAAGTGTCTCCAAGATGCTTCAGTTTGTGCTAAAATAGATTTTAGAATGTCATGAACAAATTATTTATTGCTGAATTTCTCTAGTAATCAGCTGGCCAGTCCATTGTTGGATTTAAAATTTTAAAAATCACTTATATGCAGGTGCTCAATATTACTGTGAATGTTTAATATCTGTATCAAGTCCAATTTCTTTTCTCACTGACCCACTGAAATGAAGCCATTATTTGCTTTACATCACTGTATCATTATAATGCTAAATCAAAACCTTGCAACACTTGCTGTCAGTTTTATATTACAATTTGAGAAACTAAGTAATCTTATCAATTCACTGAAAGGTTAAAGATTTCTACTACAGAGGATCACTTCATACTTAATTGTTTATGTGGGGTCATTCAGATAGAATAATCTCCTCTAAGGTTTGGAAGGGTATTATAAATATGAAGTGGTCTCATAGATATAGGAGATATCAGAGGATATTATACAATATCAAAATAATCAAGTGGTATCATAATATGGAAGGTATCAAAGGCTACTGTAAACATCAAAGGGTATCACAAATATAAATAATATCAAGAGATGTCTATCAAAATGTATCATTAGAATGAAAGATATCAGGGTCAGGGATTTAGCTTAGCGGCAAAAATGCCTGCCTGGCAAGCGCAAGGTTGTGAGTTCAATCCCAAGTACAAAAAAAAAAAAAAAGAATGAAAGATATCAAAAGCCACCATAAGTATGAAATTATCAAAAGGTGCCAAAGGATATCATAGGGTACCAAAAGGCATCATAAATTTGATCAATATTAAAAGATCATAAATGTCAGTATTTGCAATATGAGAACACTAAAACATGAAATCTTCAAAAAGTATTTGTGACAAGATAGATAACTACACTATTAATCTCTATTAGCTCATCAAAAAGAAGTTTCTGCTTTTATTGTTCGAACATTTGATCATTTTTCTTGCCTATATCTTGTAACCTGAAGAACTACTTTGAAGAGAACAATACACAGTATATTAATCAACGTTAATCTCCTATTATTTTGTTTTGTAATTTTGTATAATAATTTTTTTAAATAAAACAAGAAATAAAAGAAAAAATAAAAGAAAAAGAATTTATGGACTCCTGGGAATTTGTCATAGATCCTAGAGAGGTCTACACTTCTAAAACTGCTTTGACTATAAAGGAAAACAGCAAGTGGCAATATTTTGTGTGTTGTGATGTATAATTGAATATTACTTTAAGTTCAAAATAATTCCTGTGGAATTCATCTTATTATATTCCTTGGCATTTTTCTGAAGGTTCTAAGTAATCAAGAATTATTTTAGCCAATAAAAATAATTCACTGTAAAGAACTGGTAAAATTTGACTCCCTTAAGATCTGCTACCAGTTTCTCGTGGAAAGTTAATGAACAATCTTTTACTTAGTGACTGAAAAGTTTGGGCATGAATGCCTTTCTCTAGAACCTGGAGGTCAGGAGGGACCAAAGCTTTAAAAAACACTGCAAAACTGCTCAGCCAGAGAAAGGAGAGGAATTTAATTGCTCCCAAAAATGAAAAAAAAATGGAGTGAAGAAAAGAGATGGAAGGGGAGAGAAAATCATAGACCATAATTTGCAACCCCTTAATCACCAATAAGAAACTCACTAAAGAACTTCTTGTGTGGTTTTGGTTTCTTGGTTTGTTTTCAATTAACATATAGAGCCAACCGGTTGAGTTTCCATCTGAGTTGTGTAGAATGGTAACTCAACTTGCCTGAATACACCCACTGACTGGGGGCAGAGAGGTCTCCTCTCACATCTAGCTCATTCCTATTTGTTTGATTTTTTAGTTTAATTTCCCAACAAAGTTGTAGATTAAGAATAAGTATTATTTCACTTTCTAGGTACAGCAATTGTGCCTAAAAAGTCAACCTTATAAAGATTGGTAGAGTGGCCTCAACACCCATCTCTTCTGTAGAGCCCCTTTGCTCTTTCCCCCTAAATCTTTTTCTTTCTTGTTAGTCAAAACAATTTCCCTTTAAATCAGCTTCTGTTGTACTCTGGCTCTTGGCAGTAAATTAGTGCCTTCTCTTTCAACTTGGTTTGACATTTCTCACATGGCCCCTACTTTAGGGAATGAAGTTGCTATAACAAAATGGCATCTTGCCAACGACCTCCTGAGGCTACAGAATGCAATGTCAGTGGAACTCATTTTATGGACTCCTTGTGCTACACAAAATATTTGTTGTTTGCTCTAAGCAATGAACTTTCATTATTGGAGGAAGGCTGAAAGAGTTGAGGGTCAAGCTGTAGGTCAGAAAAGGATTATGTTTCCATAAGAGCCTCAATGGTAGAAAAGCTTGTGCAAGCCTCTTGGAGAATTTTGGACAAATTTCTTTTTTTATTATAGTCTCTGTATAGATTGTAACTAGTTTTCAGAACCATTCCATGGTTCAGAAAGAAAGCACAGGTAAGTGAAATTCATGGATATCATTCAAATTATTATTTTTCATGGAAATACATTCATTTTGTGTTTCATGTGAGTGCTTCTCCCTAAAAAATTAATATAGGAATTTAAAGTTCATAATCATAATAAAAAATTAATGAATGCACAGTTGTTTAATTTAGGATTTTTAAAATTATGTTCAGAAAATGCCTTGGGTGAATCTATATGCTACAAAATCTGTTTCAATATATGTCCACTTCTCTACAGTAAGATTTCACTGATAACATGACCATATGTTAGGTTTGTCTCATGCTATCATTAAAATGCTCCTTAAAATTCATATCTGGAGAGCCAGATGTTTTATTTTTACTGTATACCACTTGCTTCACTTTTATGATCCATGTATACTTATACAATGGCTTATATTTTGTGATTGTCCTTTGCATATTTATGCACATACTATGTATCTCTAGCAATGTATTTGTAGAGAAGCATAAATGAGTATATATTTATACCTATATGAACTCATATAAAATGAATATTTTTGAGTGTGACCTTATGAATTTATTCTGTTTTATTAAAAAATACTTTCTCTTGGTCTCACATCAAATGATCAGATACTAGGATGATCAGTTGTTCTCTTTCATGTTCCCCTGAGATATTTCCTTCTGCTTGCAGGATATAACTTGTGGGAGACCTGCTGAAAGAGAAGTGCTGTTCAAAGAGTCCCTAACAGAGGCACAAAAGCAAAGACCTCATTTCTTTGCAGATGGGCTAGCTAGTATTTGAATCATTAGACTTTTAAACTAACATGTTTTGTCATTATCTTAATTGAAACGTTGGCCAGTCCTTCCTCCCCTCATCTTACCTTTCAGAGTACTTCAGTAGTAGTTGCACATGGCAAATGTGTGGAAAGTTGTTGCTCGGTATTAAGGAGACAGGTAACTAGGTGACATTTTTCCTATACTGAAGGCTGGAGTTTTAAAGATGCTAGGGAAGGTAATTTTCTAGTTTATCTAACAAAACTTATTTTCTAAGATAGTTTCTGTTGTGTTCAAGAAAATTCACGCTGACACTTAAATCTAGAAATCTTTTGTTTATGAAATTCTCTTTTAAATTGCTCTGGAAAGAGGACAATTACCAGAGACATATAGAAGTTGGTTTGTTGCATTTTTTAAATAAAGAGAAGAATAATATTAGATTAGATTTATATTTTAAGGTGCTTTGGATTTCGTGGACTGAAAATGTAAGTTGAGAAAACAACATTTTTCATCTTCACTTTTCATTTTTTTTCTAAAATGAATTAAGACTTGCATTAAAAAAAGAGAAAGAATAAATGTTTCTTTATACTCTACCTCAAATCTTTCCTTTAATTTTGATAGATTGGCTTTAAAAAGTCTCAAGTTTTATAGGCTTTCATTATTTCTTGTCTCCATAATATTTCTGCAACTTATTCAGTATTAACAAAATTAACTAATTCAGTCTACTCTACCAGTTTAGCCAAGTAAATGATTACTCACCCTGGGTGAGTAGGTGAGTAATTCTTTTCAAGGTTGCAAATCATTTTGAAATTCTCATACTCACATGGCTCGATGGTAACATAATCAGCTGGCTTATCAGACTGGCTCTGCTGACACTATTGTGTTATTTGTGACGGAGCACCACCTTGGAGGAATTAGCTGCCTTATAACTTGGTTTGGAATGAGTTTTGTTTAAACTCCTTTAACTATATATTGCTTTCTTGTTTTGTGGATTAGATCTTCACCTGTTGCTTCTTGAGAGTGTTATTCTGTCTACATTTTATTGGACTGTTGTCAGTGCTGAGGAAGCACCCGAAAATCTTAAATCTAATACCTTCCTCACACCTACCTGCATTGCCTATCAGCCTCTTGCATCACAGGTAGATCTTAGGAAATGATGCATTAGCAATTGATACTTCATTATCTTAATCCTCAGGTGGCGTCCCACCCTGCTCTTTGCTGAAGGATGCTGTCATTTTTGTCATGAATTAGCTTCAATTTTCCAACTTACTGTGGATTTTCACTTGGTTTAAATTGATGTGGTTTCCATGGTTAATCATCCATGTATGCTTTATGAGGACATATTAGAAGACACTTTTTTTTTTCAATTTTACTAGTACTAGTTTGGAATCCATGCAGTTTACAATCAGCTTGGGAGTGATTACCTGTACATATTACAGTTTGTTTCTTTTTTTGCCCTTCTCCTTCTTTGCCCCTCCCCCTCCTCCAGTGGTTCCCCTATCCCCTTTTCATACTGGTTGATATTACTTGACTTAACTCATGCTATGGCATATAGTGCTTACATTAATTGGGGTTATTAGGTTCCTGTACATGACATATCTTTATTCTTATTTACCCTTTTCCTCCTCCTCCTCCTCATCCCTCATCCTAGTTCCTCTGTCTGAGGAGTAGCTGGCAAAATTTTTTCCTCATTCTGTAGTTTTTCTCTTCACTCTACTGATTGATTCTTTTGCCTATAGAAGCTCTTTAGTCTAATATAATCCCATTTGCTGATTCTTGCTGTTATTTCTTGTGTGACGGAACTTCTACTTAGATCCTTTCCTACACCTGTCTTCTTGTGTTTTACCTATTTTATCTTTCAGAAGGTTTAATGTTTCTGCTCTAATGTTTAGATCTTTGATCCATTTTGATTTTAATTTAGTACATGATGAGAGATAAGGGTCCAGTTTCATTCTTCTGCAAATAGATAACCAATTTTCCCAGTATTACTTGTTGAATAGACTATCTTTCCTTCAACACATGCTTTTGGCCTCTTTGTCAAAGATCAGATAATTGAATGTGCCTGCTGAGGTTTCTGTATCCTTGATTCTGTTTCACTGATCCACGTGACTATTTTCTGTTTCAGTGCTAAGCCATTTTTTCCACTATTGCTTTATAGAAAGCATGCTTTGCAGACATGGAGATCTGGGTCCAATTGCAATTCTGACAGTCATTATCTGTGTGACCTGATCTGCACTTCTTCTTCCTTAAAGTAGAGATAATAATATTGGCCTCACAAGTTTATCATAAATATTAGACTTGTATGACATTACCATCCCGTAGCACCTTCATGTAAAAGTCAATTAATATCTTTTTAAAAAAGTAACTAGTCACTGATGCTGAGAAAAACCAGTTTAAATACAAAGGGGTAAAATTATAGTTTTGGTTACCATTAAAATTCCTGAACAATTTTACTTCATTGACTCAAGTTCATGGATTTCTTTTTCAAAATAAGTTTCAGGGGTCAACTTCATTTACTATCTCATTCTACTAAAATTCTTATCTTCCTCCATATCAGTTTTATCACGCTTTTCAAGAAGGGTAGTCAGGAACTGCTCAATCTAAAGCCTCAATCTGGCTGCCTCTGTTCCTTAACATTAGATCCCTAATTCTTCTGTTTTATCTTCTATGGTCTCAACCCTGCTCTTTGATCTGGTAGGGCCAGAGTTCTCACTGTTCTCCAGGGGTATAGAATTAATCCTTAACACTTACTGTTCTGTAAGTCATGGTCTCTGTGTTTCAGGAGTTCAGAGTATAAGTAGAGACTGTCACTGTAGGAGAGGATAATGAAGAGTTGACTATCTTTATGAACA
This sequence comes from Cuniculus paca, assembly GCA_004365215.1. Classification (NCBI taxonomy): domain Eukaryota; kingdom Metazoa; phylum Chordata; class Mammalia; order Rodentia; family Cuniculidae; genus Cuniculus; species Cuniculus paca. Next base: position 6,523 of record RJWT010013062.1, on the reverse strand, counting down.
AAGGTTTATGGGAAAACAGATGAAGGGTGATTAATTCAGCCTGGGGTGAGGGTGTGGTAGTTGAAAGTACTGGCAAAGGTCTCAGAGAGGAAGCTGACACATGAGTCAGTCATTCAAGAATGAGCACAATTTCATTTTGGGCAGAGGGAACAGTAAGACCAAAGCCTGGAAATGAGCAGCCTTCATCCACAGCTCTGTGGCAGATGGCAGGAGGGATGGCAGAGCATGGAGAGATTTTGCCAGGCCGCGAAGTGTTTTGATGCTGAATCAAGAAGCCTGAAAGCAGAGACTTCCTCTTTCTGAATTCCTGGAGTAATGATTTTTGTACACTTATTTTGTGCATGTACTTTAAAAAACTGTGCAAGTCATTTATAACCTCATAGAGAACCAGGAATACCCATCAAGTTCTTTTGTTTCTTTCTTGGTTCTTCCCTGAGGGTGCAGTCCATGGGATTGGAGACAGCATGGCACACAGATTAAAAGTACATTGGAATTCCATGCCTGCTATTCTCACTGTTCCCACTTCTAACTAGAAGAATCAGGCAGATTATGGAACCTCTAGATGTTATTTTCTTCCTGTGAAAATAAGGTTAGTGACAGTTTCCACATAACAGGGCTCCTGTCATGATTCAAGCACTGTTAGCAAATGTATGGCACTCATTTGATAAGCTTTAACCGAGCACTTGCCATGCAGCAAAACCTGAGCTAGATTTCTATTAAATGGTAACAAATTAAACATACTGGGACTTTGTAGTCAGATAATTATTTTAAAATAATTATAATAAATCATTACTATTATATTATTAAGGGAGCTCTTTAGTAAATACTATTAAAAACAAATTAAAGTGTCATAGCCTTATTAATACCTATCAGTGTTGGACTGATTTCCTCTTGTGCTGGTCCCAGAACGTATTATATCACTGATTGATTGATATAAACTGCCGCATCTAATGCTCTTGTGGTTCCGACATGTGCACCTCTGCACAGCCTAGGTGGAGCCATCATTCCACCTGTGTTCTGTAGGAGCAGTGACCCTGGAGGGCTGCAGATAAAAACAGACACAGAAGGATAACTGTGCATACCCAAAATGAGTTTCGGGAATAGGTTGGTCAAATATGAGCTGCTTGAACTCTTCTTAAAATTGTCGCTTTGAAGAGCTCAGGAAGGTAGAACTCTAGAATGATTGGATTCCATGATAAACTCATCACAGTTTTACAGTTGATAAAGTAAGTACGCAAAGCAACGACAACAACAACAACAGAACAGCAGAAATCACTGCTGAAGTTCAGGTAGATGTAAGGACTCCTTGTTTGATGGAAAGATGCCCCTGTTAATCTCCAGGGAGTACAGTCACCAACAGCAGAGAAACGAAGTTTAGGGAAATACTATGAGATGAGAATATCCGTAAGGACAGCTCAGGTCTACTGACCTGTGGCTGAAGCACTGGAGCATTGTGTGGCAGATCATCATGATCTTGTTGGATAGAGTAATAGTAATGTCTCAGTATGACTGTAAGACTAAAAGCCGTGACAGCTTACTGTTAAGCAAGGTACTTTTTTTCTTACAATGTGTTGTTCTAACTTTGCTTTTGTTTATTTGCTTCTCAGTTTAGCCTTTATCTTGTTAAAAAAAATTTTTTTTAGCAGATATGTATCCTGGATGTAAATTAGTTTTGGTTGCCAGTTGTCTTTTTTCCTTCAAGGAAAAATTCTAAAATGACTGCGTGCTGTGGATCGGGATTTTCCTCTGTGCAATCATTATCTTTCAGCCCTTGCATATTCTTTCTCTTATTTCCTTTTGATTTGCTTAATAAATACTTCAGGTTTTTCTCTGAATGGAGTTTGTGTTTCTTAATGTATATAATCTAAAAATTTCCAAGATTAATGTTAGTACGTGACTTTTAAGAAAAGCTCTGAAAATTTCTTCCTAAAATACATTTGCAAGTTTAAAGAAGATACCAGAAATATATATGGTCTAGATAAATGCTGAGATCTGGATAGCCAGAATGAGGAAATTATTTTTTATTTTATTTTAAAGTGAAAAAAATAACAAAATTTCAAAACATGATAATTAGAGGATAACAATGATTAATACATTGCATATTGTTATCTTTAAGTTAGTTTCTCAGAGTACAAGATAGCTGCATCTAATTGTCCAAACAATGTTAGCATGAACTCTTCTTTTCATTGAACTAAGAGAAATTAGTAGTGTAACTATCTTAACTGTTTTATATATATATATATATATATATATATATATATATATATATATATATATAGTTTCTTTCAGTTTTTCACACTAGGGAGACAATATGATGTTTACACATGTGTGTCTTGTTTATTTCACTTATGAGTATGGTCTCTAGTTGCATCCATTTTCCTATAAACTTCTCAAGTTTATCTTTCTTTATGGCTGAGTAATACTCAATTGCATAAAAATACCACATCTTTTTTATCCATTCTTCAGTTGATGAACATTTAGGTTGTTTCCAAGATCTAGCTATTAAAAATTGTGCTGCTATGAACAGGGGTACACATATACCACTGTGGTACAATGTTTTTAACTCTAGGAAGATAGCCAGAAGGGAATAGCTGGGTCGAATGGGATCCCTAATCCTAGTTAAAGAATCTCCACACTGATTCCAGAGTGGTTGCACCAGGCTACACTCCTAACAACACTGGAGAATGGTTATTTTTCCTCACAGCCCCTCCAGCATTTGTTATTGGTTGACTTCTTGAAAATAGAGAATGGGGAAAATTTTGAAAGTCTGATTTCCTGTGTACCCCAATTAAATTTATTTCAAATTATGTTTCATGAAAGAAGGATTGCAACATTTGAACCTATGACACTGTGCTTTCAAATATGAAGGAATATCTGATGCATGTTAAATACCTAATATATAGCATGGAAATTACTCTGAAGAAATAGATCTCCTGGGAAGTCATGGGTTGTATTAAAATACATTATCTTCATTAGAAATGAGGCAGTAGTAGATGAAGAGGAAAGCCTGAGAGCGTCTTAACTGAAATTAAATAAATGCCAAAAACAAACAACTCTGTGATTACTCTGGAGAGGTAATAAAAGCTTCTGGGAGAAACCATGTGGTCCATTTAGAGCTGACCTCTCACCTGCACCAGCCACGTGGTGAGTCAGTCCTTTCTAACCTGAAGTAACCTGACTAAGTAGAGTGACTCCATGCCTGCAAACGTCCCTCAACATGTAGATTCACATCCCCAGTCCCGCCTTGTCCTCACGACTCTCGTAATGTTTATTTGTGAACCGAATCATTAGTGAGTTTTAGATTGTGACAGATAACAGTAGAAGAAGGCAGAGGAGCAGGCGCTGCAATCATCCTCAAAGATTGGACTGTGAAAGCCAGACAAACCTCAGTTACTGAGCCTCACGTGTGTTGGGGGAAGGCATTATTTCAGGGACGCTCCTTTGTCCAAAGAATACTTGTCTTTAACCTGGTCCTGAAAGAAGTTAAACGGTCACCTTCTAGAAAGTCAGGACTGACTGCCTGATGGGGACTGGATTTGGAGAGATTCATCATAGTAGGCACGGAGTCAAGGTTGAGGTAGTGGGCAAGTACCATCATGGCTACTGTCAGCCTGAGGCTGGTTGCCACCAACCTTGCATAGTTGGCATGGAGACCAGGCAGTTGAACCAGTATCAACTCTGGATTTGAAAGGAGAACTCAGAGAATGCTCTAACTGATTTTGCAAGTGGGTCAGTTAGAGTAAGGTGTGAGGATCAAACATCCTTGGCTCAAATAGTCTGCTCAGATATAGTCTGTACTGATGGTTAGTACCAGCTGTATGTTAGGTATTGTGATGCACAAAAGTCATACAAAAATGAGACAAAGCAATGAGACATACATACAATAAAAAAAACCATAAAGAAAAATGCAAGTCATTTGAGAGAAACAAAGAATTGTGCCGGATTGAAAAGCAAGAAAGAACATATGAGGATATCTAAGAAGGCTTCACATGAGATGTCAATTTGGAGATAATTCCGAGAGGTAGAAGACAGGAGAGGAAGAAGAGTATCTTGGTAGAGGAGATGCAAAAATATCCAGGGTTAGCTTATCCCCTTTGACCATAGCTGTCAGCATGAGAGAATCCAATGTATGTCATTTTACATTCTGCATTTGCTCAGCTGACTAAATTTCAATAAAAGCTAAGACCCAGTCAACATAGTTACCCCTGCTCCCAGTATTAAGCTTTAGGTTAATGACTGATACTTTCATAGTGTGTCTTATATGGCTGAGGCTCAAAAGTTCTCAGGTGAACTTTTGCCTAATGACTTACAACTTCTTGACCCTTAAAAGAGTTGCTAGGCCCAGAGTCTGTGCCTGGAGCCTGGGAAATACCCTGTTGTGCCCTGCCTCTGCCAGAGCAGGCACCATGCAGCAGTCACAAAAGAAGGCAGGAGAATGTAGGACAAGTCCTACTGGCCTGGCAAGGGTCCCACCTAATTCCTCATGACGCGTCTGGTGCAGGTGACAGGTTCCTAAGGTGTGGATAGGCAGTTAATTTCATGGAGAGTAGGAGGTGTGTGTTCATCTTTTTTTTTTTTCCCACAGTGGCACATTATCTGAATGATACTCATTCTCCTTGTGCCTGGACTTCATGAAACAAGGAGAGGTTATTTTAAAATAAGCACAAGTCACTGGAAGACACTGATCGGAGTCCTCTTTTTGGGGGAAAAGTTGGTTGAGAAGTGCTGCTTGGACAAGGATTAGCTGGAAGGAAAGATCCAGCAAGAAGAGAAGAACTGTGGGTTTTTTGGCCTGGCCTTAAAGAAAGCTATGCCTTGAAAAGGCTCCTGGCCCACTGACACACAGCAACTTGGACAGCATACTGATTCTTCTCTGGAGGAGTGGAGGGAAAAAGAAGAATTCTCTCACTCAGGCTGCTTGAAGGATGGCTTCCCAGTTTCATCAGCTTCGGGTCCTGGTGTGGAAAAACTGGTTGGGTGTCAAAAGGCAGCCGGTGAGTTGGGAATGGGGTGAGAGCACGGGGTTTGGGACACTACTCCAGGCTGTCCTAAAATGTGATGTTAATCTGAGGTAAAAGGAAATTAGTTTAAAGGTATTTTTGTAAAGTAGGAAATAAAATATTTGGAATTCATTCCTCCATCTGTCTTTTAACTCATGGGGCGAGTACTAACATGCCCCCAAAGCAGCCTTTTGATTTCAATAAATTAAAAGAGTAAACCAGGACATGCCCTGGGCAAAGATAAGGATGTGCCTTGTTCAGGCTGAACTGGAGCTCGTGTTGAATTCTGCACTTATTCCAAAACGCTTTCAGAATTTTTCTTAATGAAATTTAGTTAAAAATGGGATGAATGAAAGCAAAGTACCACTCAAAGTCATTTGAAATGGGAGGAAATGTACTGGAAAACCAAAAGTGGTATAAAGTTTGGTTGAAACATTAAGATACAGAACAGAAATAATTTGAAGGTTTAGTGGAGAAAATCTTCTAAGAACTGGGGATGGTGGCCTATGTCTGTAATCCCAGCACTTGAGAGGCTAAGGCAAGAGGATTTCCAGCTGTTCCAGGCCAGTCAGGGCTACATCGTGAATTCTAGGCTAGCTTCAACTACATAGTGATTCTGTGTCTTAAAAAAACCAAACCCAAACAAAATGTTTCTAAAGAATTGTATCTAAAAAATCATTTACTAGAGATGCCAAATGAGAGGGAGGTAGGGAGAGGGGGAGAGATAGTAAATGTACATGCATATCATATTTTAAGAATATTACTGATACACTTTAGTGTCACAACCTGTCTTCCTTTTGCTCACTGCAACATCTTTTGTGTGTGTGTGCCCTTACATTAATATTTGCTTTCAAGGCTTCAAAGGCAGCTATTAGATCCTTACCAGACAGAGTTCAGGGAGATTCAGGAAGGAACTGGTTTATGTGAATTGTCATATATTCAGAAGAATGTTTGACAACCAGGAAAATAAAAAAAGGCATTCATTATACTTCTTGTAGAGGTAATTTCCAAACTCCATTGAGTAATATAAATATGCAAATAATGCATGTCACAGAAACCAATGTTTCATTTACGTACCCCATCTCACCCAGGGCTGACTTGCTGTTCCTGAAACCTTACATAGTGCTCTGATGTATGCTTATTTAACCTTGTGATTTTATGGGCAGCATTTAAAATCATAAAGTGTCATATAATTGGATGGGTGTGTTGGACACAAAATTATAAAATTATTAGTATTTTGGTTTTCTTTAGCTGTAGAAAGATCACAAAAGAAAATTTCCCCATAGTTATCACATGATTCATTCTAGGTGTTGGTCCAGCAGGGAAAGAGTCCTGTGGATAAGGGTGAAGTGAGAGTATCAACTTGGGGCTCTGGCGTGTGCTCGTCTATGACTTCTGTAGCATGTGACAAGTTCTCCAAGCTCTGGTTCTTCACGTGCATTAGGTCTTCCATTTCAAACCTAGACTTAAATGTGCTCACATACTTCAAAGTGCTTTATAAGTGGTAAAACATTTGGCATATA
>RJWT010013061.1:0-22010 GCA_004365215.1 Cuniculus paca | reverse complement strand
CCTCAACTCTCAGAGCTGCCCTTATTCCCAGGCCCTAGTGTTCTAGTAACTCAGGTCTACCATGTCTTTCTTCCCCGTCCCCAGGGACCATGAAGACACACACCATGCATCACACTGCCTCCCCTCTGTCTGTGCTCTTGCTGTCGTCCTCCCCTAAGGTCTCTTCTCTTTCTGTCTGCCTGGAAAACATACTCCTTTGAAGAATGTGGGTCTCAGCAGCTCCTTCAGTGGCCTTTGTTGGCCAGCCTCCCCCTCCCGCCTGGCTTAGGTGTCCCTCAGGTGCTCATATAGCCTTTGATTGGCCTCTACCACACCACCGACTGCCTCCCAATACCTGGCAAGCAGCTCACCTAGTGCATCTGGTGATGCCTGGCTCCCCAGATACTGTTTGCCCAGTGCCCAGCAGACATGAGATAAATGTGGGTGGCCTTACACAGGGCCTGTGGGGACTGTAGTTCACCTGCACAGATTCTCCTACAGAACCGTGGGACGTTCCCACCCTTAACTCTCTACGAGCTCTGATTCCACCAGATAAAGGATCAGCCTGGTTCTACTGTGTGGTCAACACCTTTTCAACACTTGATAACCTCCCTTTCTGTATTAAGGATGCAACCCAGGGATTCACATGTGCTACGCAAGTCCTGTGATATTCACATGGTACACTGAGCTACATCCCCAGCCACTCCAAAGGTTAACTGGCATACTGCAGTGCACATATTTATGGGGTACAGTGTGACAGTTTGATACATGTATATGATATGCAGCAATCTAATCAGGGTAATTTCCCTCTCCTTAAACATTTATCATTTTTTGTGCTGGTAACCTTCAAACTCCTCTCTTTTATGGCATCTACTTATAACTCAATTATATCATTTATTTTTATTCTAAATGATGTATGGTTTGCTTCTATTTATAGTAAGTCACAGTGGTTTCCTATTTATGGCAGGGATATAAAGTATCTTCTAAAATGAGTTATGTGAATTTGAAGTGAGTTTTTTAAGAAGACAAATGTCACATCAGTACAGGTGGTACACAGATACCAGAGATTTTGAAAATTCAGTAAAAATGAGTATAAAATATATCATTTGTAATTTTTATACTGATTACATATTGAAATGATTACATACTGAGTTTTAGAAAATATACTGAAATGAATTTCACCTTAATGAAATGTTACAGAACCCCACCACCACCACCACACATGCATGCAGAAGCGAGAAATGGCTGAGTGCAGTAAGGCCTAAAGCTAGTTGTACTGTGACAATGTTATGTCCTGGTTTTCCTAATGTGCTGTCATTATATAGGATGTTACCACTGGGGAGAGCTGGGTAGGAACACAGGATTTCTGTGTTATTTTTATGAATGTATTATTATTATTTTAAAATACAATGTTTAAAGATATTAATTACATCTTTTTTGTTACTTATTTTTTTTGAGTTGCTGGGGATTCAAACCACAGGATCTTGCACATGCTAGGTAAGTGCTCATCACTGAGCTATACCCAACGGCCCTGTCTTTTCGTTTTAAAATGTGGCTACTAAAACATTTAAAATTTTATATGTGCCACCATAATGCAGGCAGTGTGGTATTGACAGTAGCACAGACACAGAAATAAATACAGAATAGAGGACCCAGAAGCACAGACACAAACACATTGACTGACTTTTGACAAAGGTGCAAAAGCAACTCAGTGGAAGAATGCTGTTTCAACACAGGGTGCTGTAGCAGTATGACACCTTAGCTTAAAAGTGAATCTCAATCTAAATAACACACCATATACAAAAATGAACTCGTAATGGATCACAGACTTGAAGGTACAATATAAAACTAGGAAAGTTTTAGGAAAAAAATAGGAGAAAATCTTTGGACACAGGGCAGGCTGGAAAGTTCTTAGACTTAACTCTAAAAACACAATCTATAAAAGGAAAAATGGGCAGGGTGGATTTCATAAAAAAATTTAAAAGTGGTTGGAGTTGTAGCTGGGTGGTGGAGCACTTGCCTAGTGTGCATGATGCTCTCACTTAAAAAATTTTGTTTTGCAGAAGACCATGTCACAACAGTGAAAAAACAAGGTACAAACTAGGGGCAAGTACTTGCAAAACCCTTATCCAACAAAGTCAATCATCTGAAGTATATAAAAGAACTCTCAACAGTCAAAAACCAAACAATCTAATAAAAAGAAGCACAAGACATGAGCAGACACTTCACCAAAGACAAATGATGGTCAGTAAGTACATAGGAAGGTATTGAACCTTACCAGCCATTTGGGAAGTGCGAATCAAAACCACAATGAAATGTCATTTATACTCCTGCCAGAGTGGCTAAAAAACAGAGAACAAAGCAAACCAACCAAACAAAAAATCCCCAGCCCCCCCTCCCCCTAAAAACCAAAAAACCAAAGAAAACAGTGGCAGCACCAAACTCTGGCGAAGATGCAGGTGTGACTCACTCACATGCAGCTGGTGGGAATGCAAAAGGCTGTAGTTGCTGCCAGTGTGGCAGTTTAGAGCTACTGTACCACCCAGCAACTGCACCATTGTGCACTTATCCCAGGGAAATGACAACACATACTTACACAGAAACCTGTATATGAATGGCCACTATAGCTTTGTTCATAAGAGTAAACAAAACAAAGCAACAAACAAAAACACAGTGAACACGGCTATCTATCCACAGGAGAATTATGAAATGGGGATACATCTATCTATTGATTCAACAACCTACATGGAGTTCCAGAGATTGATGCTGAATGAAAATCCCAAAGGTTACGTGCTGTATGATTCCATTTATTTAACATGCAGGAAATAAGAACAGATTAGTGGCTGCCAGGAGTTGGGAATGGTGTTAGAAGAGGGGTAGAGTGGGTATAAAAGGACAATAATACGCTTATAGCATCAGAAATGTTTTGTATGTTACCTGTGGTGGTGAGTGTAAATCTCCACATTTGAGAAAAGTGAAGAGAACTAAATACATACAAACAAAAGGGTACAAATGAAACGGAATCAGACAGATCTACTGTACCAATGACAATACCCTGTGTTATACTGCATTACATCACAGCTTTGCTAGATGCTACCACTGAGGAAAACTGCATTAAGGATACTCAGGGTCTCCATTTTTCTGTTTATTTTTACTTGTTTTGGTTTTTCATAGTACTGAAAATTAAACTCAGGGCGACATTCCCAGCCCACTTTTTAATGTTTTTATTTTAATTTTTATCTTATTGTTTGAGACAGGGCTTTGCCATGTATGTAGTTTAGGCTGGCCTTGAATTCACTATGTAGTCCAGGCTGGCCTCTGACTTCCAGTGATCCTCTTGCCTCGACCTCCCAAGTGTTGGGATTACAGGTATGCAGTACCATGCCTGGCTTTTAATATTTTATTTTGAGACAAGGTCTTGCTAAGTGGCTAAGTTGCCCAAGCTGGGCTTGAAATTGTGATCCTATCCCAGCTTCCCAGAATGCTGAGAATACAGGCGTGCACCACCACACCCAGTTCTGCATTATTTATTACAACAATGTATGAATTTATAATAATCTCAAAATGAAAGATTTACTTAGAAATTACATATATGGCTTGTGTTATTCTCCTACTGACAGTGTTATCGTTGAGATCCCAGTTCCCTCATATCTCCCTGCCCACCTTGGTTCAACATGGAACCAAAGCTACCTCATCCCATAGCACTTGGGGGCTTTCTTTGGTAGCCAAAGACCCTGCTATCCATCATGGTTAACAAACCTCCTTTCTGTCTGTCTCCGTCATTCCAAACTGGTAATGACCAAGGAGGAAGGGCCACACGGCCTTGCGGATCTCCGGCTGGATGCCTCCATAATAGATTAGGCGAAGCAGCTCCTGCTCCTCATAACTCTGCAGTGGTGGGGGAAGCAAAGGGTTTAGTCCACTAAAAACCAGGGGGCAGCTCTGTATCCCAGCAGTCTTGCCTATCAGACCCAGTCTTACAGATCCTGGCATGAATAAACATAGTCCTATACCTGGATATACACTGGAACATCACAGGAAAAAGTTAAATGTGAGCAATTCCCCACCCTAACTGCCCACCAATGGGGAACTATGTGTACCTATATGAGTATCCTACAAGAGATTTAAAAAGGAATGAAGTCCACCTATGAGCAACTATATGAAGCATGTTCAGTGTGTATTAAGTGAAAAATAAAAAACAAGACACAAAACATGTCTAGAATGCCCCTTTTATAAAGAAAATAAAAAAGGACATAACGAATTAACATTTCTGTTTAAATTTCAGTCAATGTTTCATGCCATGCCTATTGGGAAGTACTATGTTGAAGTTACTCATCTTGACTCATCTCTAAGAAAAGTACTCTAAAGTGAATCTAAAATGAACACATATATTTGCAACTTCACACACTAGTAACTTTTTTGCACACTAGCATGATATTAATAACTGTCTGCTATATTATATGTGGATCTTATTATGCCCACTTAAAAAATTCATTTTCGGGCAAAGGCTGTGTTAGGATTAGCTGGGCTGAGGGAACAGCAGGCCCCCACTGTATGTGTGCTTGCCCTGCTTCCTCTCACCTCTTTACTGAATACTCCAACATTAAAAGCCTGTTTTGCATGGTAAGCCTAGTCTTAGATGTACCAACCACAATGGAAAAACCAACTGTTCTTTTGTCTCTTGGGAATTCTGACTTATATTATATAGACAGCTTTGTGAAGCTGTTAGAAAATTATTGTGGCAGCTGTGAGAGAAAGTAATGTAAGCCATTTCTAGGCCAAGGACAGAAAAAAGCAGGTAGATTCCCTCCCACTATTTTCCCTCACCATAAGGTCCTGAAGAATGGTGGGATCACAAGCTGAAGGAGCCTCGATCTCTGAGGGGAGGACAGATGTCTACTCATCAGAAACACCCATCCAGGACTGTTAAGTGAGCAAGAAGTAAAACCCCACAGTATCAAATACTCAAAATAGTGGGGCTATTACTGGTGTTCGGTCTAACTTAATATGACAATGCAACCAAAGTGGTGAAAATGTGGTCAGTCTGGGAAGAGTATACATTAAGTAAAAAATAGTTACTGTTGGTTAATTAATTGTTTCAACTGATTTGTCTTTAGATTGGTGCCTTCCAAATTGGGAAGATCTGGGGAACTTTCAAAATATGTAGATTCTTGGTCTCCACTCTTAGAGATGCTAAATTAGTTTGAGCAGGAGTGAAGCTGAGTAATCATAAATGTTTTAAATTTCTCAGGAAACATGCACACTCAGAGACTGTAGCAATTATGAACCTTATGACCTCAGAAAGTAGGATCACTTATCTATTTAAAATTTAAACACACAATAATCAATTTTACTTCTAGGAATCCAAACTTGAAATAAAAATACCAGTCCAAAAGAAAGACTGTGTTTATAATTATGTCAACTGCAATAATGTTTGAGGTAACTGTTTAAAAAGAGAAAGGAAGAACCCAGATGTCTGTTGTTAGGGGAAGATTTGAATAAATTATGGGCTATTCATATGAGGTGCAAGGTTTTAACATTCACTATCTCATCTAGAAATCTGGAAGATGTATATTCATTCAGTGGACATAAAAACAAGTTGGTCACTTAAAATACAAGTACATATTAACATTAGCACATTTAAAAATACAGGATATGGTATGTAGATATAAATATTATTGAGGTACAGACTTATATACCTTAATAATACTTTATATATAGATTTATCTACTTATACATTCTACATGATAGTTATCTATTTCATATGAGATCAAAAGTAAGATATAGATACCTAGGTATAGGTAACAAATCTGTGTAGATACAATAGATACAGAAATGTAACCAGTATAACACATATGCAGATACAAATCTATAGCTATAGCTATGAAGATTTATATCTAAAAATACAGATAAGCTATATATCTAATGTCTTATGTATTACAGATATATATATAAAAGCTATGAATATATATTATATCTATACACGACTCCATATGGCTCTGTATCTATAACTACAGAGATATAGGTAAAGTACAAGGATATAGATATTACTATGGGTAAGCATATGGAATATAAAGAACATACTACAACAAGTAAGACTGACATTCATGCAGGGGATCATGGAGTTGATAACCTTTAAATTTTATATACCTTCATTCTTTTTTCTTTGAATTGCTACAATAAAAGAGCACTACCCCTGTAATTTAAAAAACTATTTCTGGTGAAGAAAAAAATAATTCTTTTAGTCCAGGCTTGGGAACCAATGTGTTTTTCCCACTGAATCCCCTGGCAACTTTCCCACTCCCCAGGAAAGCTCAAAGAGCAGCTTCTCACAAGGTATGGGAACCAGCCTACCCCAGGGGCTCCCGAGCTTGGCTTTTTCAGCACCTGGAGGAAAGGCACAAAGCCAATAGGGTCACAGATCCACCCAGGTGGAGGAAACAGATGCCTTCTCCAAAATCCTGTTCTTGGCATAAACTAGTCCTTCCCAAAATGAGTTGTGTCTGCCACAAGCCATGGGATGCATTTTTCCAACAAAGCTTTCAAATACATCTGAAAGAATGTCTTACATCACTGGTGGCGAAACTATGACATGCATGCTGCAGCGGGCTGCTTGTATCACTGAAAGCTTTAAGAGAGAGGTTTGCTATCATAGTTCCACATGCTTGCCTTCCACACCTCTGACTGGAATAGCCCAAGTTCTGGGAGGTCTCACTGAATATACAAAACTATTTAACCTTAAACAACCCCCAACCATCAGGGAGTACTGCTTCTGCACTGAGTTATATCCCCAAGCCTCTTTTAAAAATTTTCACTGTGAGATAAGGCATCACTAAGTCACTAAACTGCCCAGGCTGGGCTCAACCTTTCTATCTCCTCCTTTGGTCACCCAGAGTGCTGGGAGTACAGGCATGTACCACCATACCTGCCTTCCCTAACCATTTGATGATGAATTTTTTCAAACATAAACATTTTCCTTCCAGGGACATTTGAATTTTATAAGGAAATCTTGGAAAGCATTTAAGGAATGACTATCTTTACGTGAAGTATCTGTAGAATGTTAGGCCCAAAGATGGAGGTGGGAGAAGAAAAGAGTGCTCAATAATAAATGCTTGCCAACTGATACATTCCTTACTCTCAGGAGAGCATACAGAGTGAATACCTCTCACCCAAAATACTTGGGACCAGAAGTGTTTTGGATTTCAGATTTTCTCAGATTCTGCAATTTTTTTCATATATGCCATGAAGTATTTTGGGAGAAGGGACCCAATTCATGTGTTTCTTTTACACCTCATACAAATAGCCTGAAGGTAATTTTATAAGAGATTGTTAGTGCATGTACGTTTCGATTATGACCTGTCATTTAAGGTCAAGTGGCTGTATATGGAATCTTCCACTGTGGTGTCAAGTCTCTGCTCAAAAGGTTAGGGATTCTGGAGCATTTTGGATTCTGGATTTTCACATAAGGAATGCTAACCCATCTATGTTTACTGGTTCCTCAATTTTAACCCTAACAGGCAGAGCTGTGGGTTTGGAACTCGAGAATATGAGTAGCCTTCAATGTGTATATGGGCGACCCAGAAATGTGATATTAAGTCCCCATGAGGAGGCCATTTACTCCTCAGAAGACACAACAATCTCTACTCTTCTGCAGCCCAAGCCCTTCCCAGGCTTACTGTGCTGTCCTGAAGGTACTGCTCCCAGATCCCAGCCGTCAGTCCCTGCCCAGCATCACAGGGCACATCTGGAGACACTATCATGTGGTTGACAAGGGCCGACAGGTGGGTCCTCACCGTGGACAGATGTCTGCAGTAGGCAAGCCCTGTAGGACAGGGAAGGAAAGCATCATCATCTACATACAATTTCCTTTGCCTTGTCTCATGGAATCTTTGAAATACTGTCTCATTCCCCAGCTTCCTGGGCCTCATACTGAGCAGATTCTCATCATTCCCTTTTGCAGACAAAGAAAGTGAGACTTGGAGAGAAGGGTGTGTCATCTGCTGGCTTGACTGCTTAATCCTAGGAAAGTTTTGTCACCTTTCTCAGCCTTGGCTAGGGTAACACCACCTTCCTATGTCAGAAGCTGACACATTTAACTGACAGAAAAGGGATGCAGAGAAAGGGGACCAGGGACTCCATGGGCTTCCTGTGCTTGCATATGCCCTCAGTCCACACAGAAAGGGAATGTGAGACATGGACTGTCGTTCAAACTGCAGCTAAAGAAAGATCAAGTGAGTCAACAAGATAGGGACAGCACTGCCCTTCTCAAAGAATGCCTGCCACGTGCTACCCCTCATCTGCTGCACCCCTAGCACCAGCAGGGTGTTGGGCACCATGGAAGCTCCTGGCATGTGCCAGCCTGTGCTGTTTGCTCTGACCATGCCCTTTCTCCTGAATCTCTCTAGCCATCTTGTCCCCAACCCTAAAGAGAATCTGGGCCTCCAAGAAGCCTGAGGACATTTTATCCCCAACAGGGATAAACATGATGGTGATAAAGACAATTGCAGGAAAGTTGTCACTTACACAGCAAATGCTGTGTGCCAGGGCCTGCTTCCAAAGTTTGCATAACTTAACTCTTTTCTTACCTCAACTCTATGAAGCAGGTACTATTAACGTCTCCATTTTGTAGATGGGGAAACTTAGGCACAGACTAGTCATATCATTTGCCCAAGTCACACCACTACAAACAGTAGGGATTTAGACCCAGATTTGGCTCAAATCTGGGTTCTCAACCATCACTAGGGATGTGACATGTGAATGTCACTCCAGACCCAGCTCCATCCCACTCCTTCTGTCAGAAGATCTTTCATTTGGGTCTTATAAATACTTGCCCAGTACCTGCTCCATGCCAGGCCCTGCACTGGCTCCGAGGATGGTGGCAACAGGACAGGGGAAACCTTGAGTGGAGCTCATGCTCTCTTTGCCTCTCCAGGCACACAGGAATTGTCAGATTAAGATTTTTCTAGAATGCCTGAAAATGCATGCTTTATCTCCCCCATCTAGGCCGTGGGGCTTGGGAAATAAAACCTGCTAAGAATCAATGTATCAGAGAGGTGAGAAAACAAAGCCTCGGGAGGTAGGCAGGCCATGTTTGAGTGTCAGCTCTCCTTCCTTGTTAGTTGTGTGACCCTGGGAAGCTCCCTTTGCCTCTCTGCTTTATTTTCCTCACCTGATAAATGGGAGTTATCAGAATAAAATACCTGAATAAGGAATTTTAAAGTTTCGAGAATAGGATCATACCACATTCTTCTTCCCACAAAAGAAGAGAACAGACATTTATGGAGCACCTACAACATATGATATGAGGTATTAAGCGCTTTATAAAAGCTCATCCAATCTTGAAAACAAATCCTTCAAAGTGAGGCTTGGGGTGCAGCAGTGATTAAACCAAACTCCTGCCCCGGGGCTCCAGTGCTCACCACCCTCTTTTAGGACCCAAGGATAAAATGTATGCCCAATTTGTAGACAAGGAAACTGGAGGTTAATGCAATTTCATCAAAACCAGGCAACCAGGAAATAAAGCAGAAGTTTAAACTGCAGAGTCTGGCTCCTTGCCCTGCTATTGCTGACATATAGCTGCCACTCAATAAATGCTCTTTGGATCCCACGCCAGCAATGAATATGTATACATACATCCATAGAAGGCTCTGGAAAGGATCTGGTACTTCATATTGTCACAGAGCAGTTTCAGAGGAGCCCTGCAAGTGCACAGAGAAGATGCTTAGAACAGAACCACACTCAGCTCAGGTTGTCTGAAGAGGACCTCACTTTATTTACTCTTGAGGGTAGATTAAAATCAGCCAGCAGGGGAACTGCAGCATGGGCTGCTAATATTATGACCCACCCAGCAGCATGGTTGTCCTTTTGCCATCGGCATCCAGATTTTCCTTTGAGGAACCACCTCTTCCGTAAGTCTCTGTGGGTGGATAACTATCATTCCGTGATCCAGGATGGAGTCATGGTAGTTGGCTCAGAGGTCATGTGACCCAACTGGGCCAATAAGAATCAGCCCTGGGACTTTCTTTTGAACTATTAGGAAACAGACTTTTTTTCTGCTTGGGTTTCTACAGTAGTGGGGCATATGGTCAGAGTTGCTGGAAACAGCTTTGCCATTGTATGGGGAATTCGTGTAACGCCAAGCAGATGCAACATCTGAAGAAACAGAGGAATTTTTATCTTGGCTATCTGGATCAGGTCAGGCCTGAAGCTACTGTGCATCTGAACTTTTCAGTTACGCCAACATGTTTTTCCTCTTTCTTTTGCTGAACTAGTCTGAATTAAGATTCTGTCACTTGCAGAAAGAGTTTCTAAGAGTTCCCAGTGAGTCAAATTGGGATTCAGAATTTGGCTGATTGCAAAGGAGGTGATGTCTCAAAGCTTCTCTTTGCACAGGAATTTTTAGGTGCTTTTCTGACTAAAAAAAAAGGAGTGGATCCCCTAGCATTGGTGGAGAAACAAAGACAGCCATAGAAACTGTCGTGTTTTTCTGTAAAGGACAGAATGGAAGGGTATCTCCATATTCATTCTTAGGACATCCTAGGGGACACCCACAGAAACACAGAACTAGAGAAGAAGCTTTGAAGATTAAAGAGGCCCCCTTTGTGCTCTCAGGCTGCTAAGATTCAGATTTGCTTAGGACACATAAGAACAGCATCACACTGAAAACTGTCGCACAACAGGCTTGGTGTTCTGCAAGGCAGAGAGCTTCCCACTGCTACAAGCAGTAAGGATACACTGTGGAAGTGAGTGCTGGGTAGAGCAGTATTTATAAATGGCCCACAGAGACAACTGGACCAGTCCAATAACCACATGGAGTTTCTCTAACATGTAGATTCCTGGGCCCCTCATAGAGCTCTCCCTCAAGCAGGATATTGAGGAAGTAGGCCTGGGACCAGTATGCTTTGTTATCTCCCCCAGGTGACTCAAAGTTTAAGAATCTCCAGTTACATTAAAACTTCTCATGCTTAAACATATACATATGATCTTGGGGTGATGGTAAGCACAGACTTTTCATTTGTGGCTAAAGACTGAACCTCCCACTAGGACGAACACCTAGCAAGGACAAAAGGATTGCCCTCTCCCTGGCTTGCCCAGTGGGAAACAGACCATTCTTGTGAATTGGCTTAGTTCAGAGAGACAGAAGCTCTGTGGGCAAGGAGGGAGATGTACTTGCGAATTAATTCTGTACAATAAAACTGTCATTTATTGAACACTACCATGTGCCAAGTATCTGGTCACATTAAATCAGTGTTTGATATGATTCTTATAGTCCTGTGCAGTAAGCACTTTGTAGAAGAGCAAACTGAGATATAGGTGGTTGTCATTAAAATAGTATTTCTGGTTCTGCCTTCTAAGCACACGGTAGGGGTACACTTCCTGGCCCCTCGTGGGTAGGGTCAATGAGTTGGGAGTGGAAATAACCAACATTTCTTGTTGATTAAGCCCCTCCAGAGGTATCATCCCTACTGAAACTCTAACTGGCAACATTCAAGACAGTAGCTGCTCCATCAGCTAGGAACTTTGGTTTGGACAAAGGAGACTCTCAGCTGACCTATGACACACACACAGCATATGTGATAGATAAAATTTGCCAAAAAAGCCAATGACATTTCAGGACTGTTTGCTACCATACCATAACCTTGTTGGCCCTGACTGACAAACATAAGCAAGTTCCAGTGGCCAGGACTGCACAAGTCCAAAATTTAACATAGCTCTGGATGATCCCATGGGCCTATGTTCATGACTCCAAATTCATTGCATGGCAAGAAATAGGCATCCACAAGGCTCCGGTCAACCATTCAGTCTTTCCCATCCACAGTGCAAGCCCCTCCTACCTTTCATGGTTGCAACCACTGTTTGAGCTTCCATCAGCTGAACCAGTCTGTGAACAGGATGAGCAGGAGGATTTTCGGGGGCTTGGCTGCCACAGGGATGGGAGGCTGCTCACAGAGACATCCATCAGATCCTGGGGAACTGTGATATGTGGAAGGGGCAGAAGAAGAGCCCTGGTTAAGTATGTATGTGTTACAGAAGCCTTACCCCAAAGCAATTAGCTCCTCACCAGTGTGGCACAGGGACAGGGAAAGACCTCCAATGTGAAAGTAGGAAACGCAACCCCGATCACAGTCTGACATCGGCACTTGAGCAGTTACTGATCTAATGAAAGCCACCACCATGATTTGGAAGTTCCAGCATATGGTCAGAGCTGACAAAAGCCAAAGAGACAGGAAGAGACTAAAGCCAAGAAAACAAGCCCAATTCCAGAGCCAGTTGCCTCGCCATGTTGTCATTTAGTTGTGCTCACAGGATGCTGACAGAAACGATGCGAACCTGCTGAGTACTTCTGGGGAGCTCCTGGTGGTGTGCTAGGGGAGCCTATCTCAATAGAAGACAGAGAACCCTAGGGCAGGAGACCCAGAGTGTGGCGGGTGCTGTCCATGGTCCTGAACCACAACACCGAATCAAGTGTGTCCACAGACTGGCAATTCTCAGAATCTTGAGAGGGCTTATTAAAAAGCCATATGCCCATTCTATAATCCTCACCTGCTGAATTAAAACCTCATGCAGACAAAGCCTCAAATATGCATTTTAAATTTTTTATTTTTATTTTTTGTTGGTACTGGAGATTGAACTTGGCTTTTATGCTGAACTACATTCCTAGCTGTTTTAGATTTTGAGATAGGGTCTCAGTAAATTGCCTAGACTGGTTTAAAATTGTGATCCTCCTGCCTCAGCCTTTCAGAATGCTAGGATTATAGGTGTCTACCACTATGCTTGGCAAATCTTTTTATAACAATGTGGATACAGCAGCCCCACTGGGGAGACCCTGCTCTCCTAACTATTGGACACTGGTGATTCACAACTGCTGCTCCCAGAACAAAGCACTCAGTGTCTCAATTTTTTTCCCTAACTTCAGGAAAACCACAGTGTCTGCAACTACAAATATCTGGTGACATATGCATATGTACTGTACTGTGATTTTGCACTCTGCTTCCTGGTCTCTTTGCAGTTCTAGATGAGGGCAACATTCTCATTTTCTGTATGGTAAGGTTCAATAAACTTTTCTATACTCAACTCTGGTCTCACAGGGCAATGGCAGCCAGACACACATATAAACAAGCATGGGTATGTTGCAACACAACTTTGTTGACACTCAAATACGAACTCTGTGTTATTTTCATGTGTCACAAAACATTCTTTTTGTTCAGTCACTTAAGAACATAAAAACCATTCTCAGCTCATAGGCTGTACAGAATAAGGTTGGATTTGGCTTGTGGGCCACGATTTTCTAACCTCTACTCCAGAAAATGAGAGCACACATTTTCCCTATAAGCCAGGATGACTGAACTATAGCTGGTGTGGCTGTGACTCTTCCTTTGAGTTGTGAGGAGAGTGGACCTGGCTCCATGGGTCACAAAGCTCAGCTGTCAGGGCCAGCCCTACCCGCTGACACAGATGAAGCTGCCAGCAGAATGCAGTTCTCGTCATACTCTTCCTCCCTAACCAGACTTACCAGTCAGCTGGCTAAGAAAGGCCAGTGAGACCTGTAAAATGTCCTAGGAAAACATCTCCAGTTCTCAGACAGCCTCAGGGTAGCACTGATCAGTTCAGCACATATGCAGCAACCAAGCCTCCACCTTGACCCTCACACAATGTGAGCCTTACCAGTGGATTCCCTACCAAATCCATAAAATCCCCAGTTGCCTTCTGCAGTGTGGAGGCTGGACAGCACTAAGGCATCCATTTGTGTCTTCCTCCCAACTCCCCTGGGACCAACACTGAAATGACAACATGGCAGAGGTGGCTGGTACCCAGCCCCTGGGGAAGGTGGGGCCCAGACATTACTGGGGCGCTGTTCCTTTGGGCCCAGTGTGAGGAGGGCGGTGTCCCATCTGGCTTGTGCCCACTGAATCCTCCTGGCCACCACCAGCATGGACTGACCAGCAGGAACCATCATCCAGGCAGGGCCCACAGAGATGGAGCAAGTGCTGCCTGAGTGGTTGGAAGCAACTTGAGACAAAATAGAAACAAGCGGTCAAGTGGAAGGTCTGAGGTAGGCAGGGCAGGGAGACAGCCTGAAGAACCCATTCCTTAGGGTCAAACCCCTCCCCTCCTCTCCTCCGCACAGTTCCTACATATACCATGTTTGAGTAAAGCAAGAATGGAGATATACTTATAAGTGCCTATTTTGTAGAGCTGTGCCTTATCATCCTTAGTGATCCTCTAAATGATGCATTTCTCTTCCCACTTTGCCAAAGCTCAGAGTGGCGACACAGCTTCATCCCCCAAAGCTTCACAGGTAGTGACATCGCTGTTCTCCTATGACCAAAGATGTCCTTCTCTTTCCACCAATGACAGTTATCACTGTGTCTAGTACTATTACTAATCCTTTTTACAAATCAGTAAACTGAGGCATGGAATGTTTAAGCTAGTTAAGTGAAGGAGCTGAAATTCCAACCCAGGGGATTTGACTCTGAGCTCTCACTCATGCCCCTTTACTGTTTTCCCATTGGCTCCTGTCTCTCTGCACTGTTCATTCTCAACTGAGGTCACTTTGGTGAAGTTCAGAGACATTTCTAGTTGTTGCAACTTGGGTATTCACTCGATGCTAGTGCATGTCATAGCTGGAGGTGAGAGACGCTCTGCATGGCACAGGACAAGCTCACACACAAAGCAGTGCTAAGCTTGAGAAATCTGGCACCAGCCCAGCCCTGTCGAAAAGGAATAGGGCAGAGGCACACATGTAATTTGAAATTTTCCAGGAGCCACATTAAAAAGGTAAAAAAGAAACGTGAAATAGATTCTGGCAATATACTTTGTTGTACCCACTATGTCCAACGTGTTACCATTTTAACATAATCAATATAGAATTACTAACAAGGTATGTATGTATGTATGTATGTATGTATGTATTTATTTATTTATTACATTAGGCTCTTCAAAACCCTGTGTGTGTTTTATACTTACAGTGCATCTCAGGTCTACTGGCCATGTAAGATGGGCTCAGTGGCCACAGGTGGCTTGTGGTTGCCAAACAGCACAGACAAAGCCAGGAGCAGAGGTGTCTGAGGTGACAGTATTTGAGTGTATCTGTCCACACGCTTTAGAGCAGTGGTGGTGAACCTAGGATGCGTGTGCCACAGCAGACTGTTTGCATGCTGAAAGCTCTAAAAGGTTCACCAGAACTGCTTTGCCTCCACAGGGAACAAGGGGCAGCAGATGACCAAGTGGTAGAGCAGGGGTGCTGACACTGGAAGGCAGTTTAGAACCATCTGGGGCCACTTCATCCCTCCCCCAGGCTGAGACTCTTTTGTTACTGTTTAAGACAGGCATCTGCTAACTTTTTCTACAAAGGGCCACACAGTAAATATTTTTTGGCTTTATTGGCCACATGATCTCAATCACAATTACTGGACACTGCTGTTGTGATCCGAAAGTAACCACGGCTAATAAATAAAAGCATATTTTAATAAAACTTTATTTACAAAAAACCAACCAGAGGCCAGGGATATAGCTCAGCAGAACAGCGCCTGACTGGAAAGTGTGAGGCCCTGAGTTTGATTCCTGGTACCCCTCCCCCTGCCAAAAATTGTCTCACTAGTGTGAGAAAATGAGCAAGTAAATAAGATCCAAAATGCACAAAAGAGATTGTAAATTGGGAAGAAACCAAAGACAAACTGTGATGGGGGAAAGGAGAAAGGAAGGAAGGGAAAAAGAAAAAAATATTTGTACACAAGACAGTTAAATAGTTATACAGATAATTTCTTTTAGTTCATTGAAAAGATTGTGCTAATACTGTTTGGACAAGATATCATACCTATATCTTGTACTCTGAATAATTACTATGAAGACAACAATACACAATGTATTAATTATTGAAACTCTCCTACTAACCTGTTTTGAAATTGTTTTAATTTTTTTCTCTTTAAAATTAAAAAAAAAAAAACAAAAAAACCCAACCAACCAACCAACCAACCAACCAAAAAAACATGCAGTAGACCACATGCAGTCCATAAGGAGGGGGTTTATGACTTAATTTAGGCACTTTCTAAATTATTTCATACCTGTCACAGATGGAAACTTAAAAATGACTGCTTTTGTTGACCCATGTGTGGCGCAGGCCCCTGAGAGTATCAACCAAGGAGAGTTACCATTTCTATGTAGGCTGTATATGACCCTGAGATGAAAGTGACAGAACACCAAGGCCTTCTCTCTCCTACCAGTCAAAATAATATGCTTGGAGTCATGATTAGAGGCATAGGATCTGGAGCCAGACCACCTGTGTTCAAAGCCCAGCCATGACAAGAATTAGTTGTGTGACACTTGATCAGTTCTTAACCTTTCTATGCTTTTTTCCTCTGCAAAATGGAGGGTGATGACGATAGTGGTACTTGCCTTTGCCTGGGAGGACTGTGCTGGGGATGAGAGTAGAGAAGTGGCCTGGTACCACAGCATTCAGTACACAATACCCATGATTGCTCACTGAGCGTCTGCCAAGCACAAGGCCCACAGCAGGTGCCCAGGAGTTTTATGAGTCATCAATCTAACCCCTGCAAATATGACTCTGGGTGTCATCTCCTCTCCAGAGCTGGAAATAAGCCCTAAACAAGACGAGTCATGCGACTGCGCTGCAGTGGTGGTGCTGCACACAGTGATGTATTCTTTTCTCTATACCAGCACTTTTCAACGGGAGAAATTCTGCCCTGTTGTAATCTCTAGGGGCCCCTGGGTGACTATGCAGAAGACATACTTCAGAGTTTGCTGACCTGCAGGTGACAGGCTGAGGGCTACCCCTGGGAGACACTGATTCCCAGCTATGCCCATTCCTGGGGAGAAAGGACTTTCATGGCCAAGGAGACCCTGAGGCAAAGAGACACTGAGGCAGGGCTGGCAGGTGAATGGTATGGGAAATGCCAAGTGCTATGGACGGGCAGAGTGGCATCTGCTCCTCTGGCCATGTCAAACCAAAACAGGGCAACATAAAGAGTCCCTAGATCGGTCTGGCACCCAGTCGGTGCTCAGCAGAAACTACTTGTTGGTTGAGAATCTGGGTGGTGAGGGAGGTTCCTGCAAAGGCAGATACAGGGACCTGGCTTCTTCTGTGACTGGCTTGTAAGGTGCATCAGTCTTGGTCGGGACAAGTAGGCTTGGTTCTTATGAACAGGACAAGCCAGTGGAGATTTCGCCCTCACTGATGGCACCTGCTCAGCATAGGCCGGAACAATCTTGCATGGTGCCTGAGTACCATGCTCTCACGCTGGCACCACATGGAGGGTGGCAGGGCTCCTGGGCCAGACACCAGGCAGAGATGGACGTGAGAACTCTCACACTTAGGTGATGCAGGACACAAAGCTTTGCTGCCAACTGACCACGAAGGAACATCATAGGTGACAACACAGACTAACCTGAGAGGCACAGACTTGCTGCCAAGCCTGTACCACACCCAGACCAAACTCAGCTACTGACAAGAAGCATGTAGTAACAACAAACCCTCCAGCATTCTGTGTGCCAAATGCCTTACTTTATCACGGAAATTTTAAGAAACAGGTGCTAAAAACATCCCCATTTTACAGATAAGGAAACAGAGGCACCAAGTAACATGTTCAAGTTCAGCCAGGATTCCAGAACCTATGCCACTGACACTATCCTATGTCACCTGCTGCCCAACATTTTTTATTAGCCAAGCATAGAATGATTATTTGTCCTCATTTTGGGGGAAACTGAGGCTGCCAAGATACCTACTTCCTGATTCCCTGCTATTCCCAAACACTGAGAATGGTTTTCAGACTCAAGTGAGGAGGTGGGCCCAGGGCGTGGGGACAGGGCAGCTTACCAAACTCAGACTGCATGCCAGGATAGATGATCCGGAACACGTAATCTGTGGCCTCATCCTCCTCCTTGTCTGAAGACGTGGACTCAGAGGAACCCTGGGGGCTTCGCTTGCGCAGTTTGGGAAACACTTTGCCCTAAAAGAGTTGGTCTCAGTGCAAGGTTCCTAGGGAACCTGGGGGGACAGCCGTTCCCACAGCCCCAGCCCAGGGGTCTCTGTGGCAGTGCCTGAGACCACACCTTAGGTCCTGAGGCAAGGAGCCCTCTTCCCATGGCAGCCCTTCTGAGCTTCCTGACCACTCACCTTGCCCCGCTGGGACCAGAGAGGTGGGTCAAGCTGACCATGGGGGAGCAGCCCATTCTCCAGGCACGAGAGGAACTGGAGGAGGTGACCGCCCTTAGGAAAGCGGAAGGGTGGCCTCTGGATGCCATCCTGGCTGACTAGCACCACCGTCCCACCGCTGTCCACTGCCACCAGAAGAGGCCAGAGAAGACCAGTGGGAAGTCACTATGAGGCATGGTGAGAGGCCCCCACTCTGAAAACACATGCTCCCAAGGGTGCCAACACAAAGGGGTCCTGCTTTCAGGATCTGGGAGTGCTCTCAGGCAGCCCACACACCAGGCACCATCTTGGAAACTACAGGACAAGGTCAAGAATGTTACCGAGCCAAGGAAAAAAGTTGCCCCCAAACACCCGATGTTACTGAGGAAACCTCTGCATATCAGACTTATTTTTGTATGGAGGCTTTCAGACATAAGATACCTCCTTTCTCAGGGCCATAGTTGACTCTGGTTAATATGGAGAGCACTTGCTGTATGCAAGCACAGCATGTTATAAGCACTGTCTTGTAATATTCACAATGTTCCTACAAGTGTTATTATTGCTTATTTTACAAATAATGAAAGCAAGCATCAGAGAGGTTAAGTAACTTCCACAAGACCACAGGACAAGTATGAGCAGAGCCTGAATCTGAAACCAGGGCTGTCTCATAATTACTGGGTTCCAAGCATTGGTGAGCCACAGACCCCTTGCTTTCTAAAGCAAGATGTCTCCCTGCTTGTTCTGACTACACCTGGCTTTAAAGGAATGCTGGTTGCCAATCCCCCATCTACAGAGCACTGACTTTGGAGACATAAAGACGTGGGTCCAAGTCCAGATTCTGGAGCTTACAGGCTGTGTTGACTCTGTGTTCAGCTGCTTCTTCACCACTAGCATGGGAATGATGTCACCTCATCCCCAGGTTGTTACACTGATTAAGTAACAAGCATCCTCATCTCACAGGGGGAGAAACCCAGTCCAGAGAGGCAGTCATTTGCTTGAGGATGCACAGGTTACATGGGTCACATGCCACATTGTCTCAAATTGCTAATGAATATTCAGGGGTTGAGCCAGGCAAAGGATCTAAGAACAGCCAGCCAGGCCCCTGCTGTCCCCACAGTTCCTACCTTGCTGGTGGCAGTGCAGGTAAACAATCTCCTCCAGGCGGATGGTCATGGCATAGTCCCAGTAGACGCTGGAAGGGGAGGGAGGGTGTGGCTTGCAGGAAACTCACCTGCCTTGTTGTGAGAGGAATTCAGGAAGCCAGAAGACCTCCCCCAAGGGCTCCTCCACCCAGCTTTGAGAACACTAGTGATCACTCCAAGGCCTAATGTGAATCACAGGATTGATATTTAACAGAACATAATTGTATTGTGGTTGTGTCTTAGAAAGAGTTCTTATTTTTAGAGATATGAATTAAAATATTTGCAGATGTTCCTTTCAAATAATATGTAGGGGTTAAGGAATATGTGGATGGCCATGAGGGCTGGGTGATGAATACCTGTGCCCTATCTACAGGAAGGAGCCCTGACCCAGTGTTTCCTCCTAGTGTGACTCCAAAGTTTTTGCTGAGTCAGAGAAGACACAGCCTTGGGGACCACATACTTGCTAACCATACCCATTCTCCTTTAACTGAGTGACGTGAAACTAGGCAGAGGCTGGGGAGTGCCTTGCCATTTGCAGGCTTACCGGATCTTTGTACAGATTTCTCTTTCTGCATGCTGCCCTGACCAGGGTGCTACCTAACTTTTACACCCTAATACTCTTCCAGTTGGTCTGTGGATGTTCCTGAGTCTCTCACTTACCCCTGAGGTTATAGCTGCAGGAGGCTGAGCAAGGTAACCCTGTAACAACCAGGCAGAGTAGCCTGGGGGCAGGGAATAATCTCCCCCAAGGGAACTTTCCTGTGCTATGGAAAGCAGAGGGACTGGAGGACAAACAATGAACCCAGTGCCCTACCTCTTCTCATAGTCCAGGTCTCCCACGGACCCATTCATCAACTGGTTGGGTGTCCACTTCAAAGTCATGATGTCAGCTGTCTGGTGCAGGGACAGGTACCCTGGCACAGCCTCCATGTCGTCTCTCTGAAGAAAAAGGACCACTCAGGCTTGGCCATGGTACTGGAGCCCCAGTGGACACAGGCCCTGGCCCACTGACTCAAGGATGCATAACTGGAACTAAAAGGTTATGTATTCAAGGCAGTGGCCATATAGAAGATCCTATTTCCTTCCAGGTGGCTGTGCTAAGGAAAGCCATCTGCAAAGGCTTCCAAGATAGGGTACAGAGTCCAGTTTAGACAGCCACCTACCCCCACACTATCACACTCATGCCTCCCTCTTGAGGTCAAGGGGCCTTGTTCCACTCTTCCTTTAGAACCAGGAAGTGGGCTATGTCTCTCTTAATGTCATCCTTTTGAAAAAAAGACATTTATGTTGGCCAGTCTTATGGAGGAAGAGATGGCAGGTGAGTTCTGTGGTCCGTCCCATAGACAGTACCCTAAAACCTGTTTCCTAAGTACCCTCACCACACTTCTGTCTAGCCCTCAGAGCCTCTGCCTTCCCAGAATGTGCCAGAAGGACTCTTCACTTGCTTTATTTTATCCTAAACAACTGGGTAGGGAGGGAAGTGTCAACATCTCTCATATGTGAAGAAAGCACTTCCTCCACCAAATTCACCCCAGAAACAGGAAGAGAGACACCAACACTTACTGAGGATTAAGAGTATATACCGAGTATGGCTCAGTCACCACACACACTGCCACACTGAACTACATGTACTTATACCTACGCATGAGGGAGCAGAGTATTCCATAAATCCTACAACACACATCCTATTATAATCAGTAACATCTCACAACTCTGATGGAATTGTGCTGTGTGATCGCACACACTTGGTCATAGCTGTCACTTCTACTGAGCTTTGTGCATAGTTATTTCACATTTGGAGAAGAGATGCTACTCTATACATAATCTTTCAAAGGATTAGCTCATGACTCAGCTCTGAGTTGAAAAGTTATTGTGACATAAGATGGGCACAGAGCAGGGCAGTGCTAATGTGATGCTGGTGACACAGACACATTATGCATCCCTGCAAGGGTCCCCACAACTCCAGAGTTCCCGGCACAGCAGCAACCTATGGTTTGATCGGACTGCAGACCTGGTGGTCTCAGATGACAGTGGACATTCTCACAATAAATGCTGTACTTCCTGCTTTTTTGAGTCAGGGGAAAACAAACTTGTAATGTAAAGGAACAGACAGGGAGTATTTCTGGCTTTATGAGCCACGCAGCCTCAGCTACAACCACTCAACTGCTACCACAGCCTGACAACAGTCATACTCAATACATAAACAAATGGTCATATACGTTTCAAAAAAAACAGGTGGAGGGCCAAATCTGACCCGTGGCTATAATTTATTAATCTCTTCTCTTGATGCAATAGAAAACAGTACTGTATGTGGAAAAATTAGGCCCTCAGTGACTCTAAATCAAAGAGAGATACAGAAGACTGAGTTCTTAAGTGTGGAGACACTTTAGGATCTCTTAACTAAAAAGCACTTCAAATCATATTTTCTCTTAAGTGTACTTAAAATAGTGATGTGCTATGCAAAGACAAAAAAGTCCCCTACATCTAAATAAATCTCAAAAAGGGTTAGGTGAAAATTTGCATGTAGTGAAAAATTCTGTACATAATTTAAATGACATTTTTGACTCCTTGGTGGTTATATAAAAGATGCATCTTAAATTCATGGTTTCTTAGCTAGAAGAAATAAGGTGGAGGGATGGGCTACAAAATAAGTGGATACTTAGACGGATCCATGAATGGGTGTCAAGATGGGTAGATGGGTGGAAACAGAAGCATGAGCCAATGATGAATGGATGCAA
>RJWT010013060.1:0-22024 GCA_004365215.1 Cuniculus paca | reverse complement strand
AAAAAAAAAAAACAAAAAACCAGCTAATGAGTCTCCAAATTCTAAGTACTCTACTTTAGGTGTGATCATGAAGTTTAAGTGAGTTAGAGGTCTTTACTACCACAAGTGCAAGGCTTTTCCCAGAAACAATTCTTTTCTAGGGTGATGGGGAGCAGGTGTTCACCCAGGCCCAACACACAGCCTCATTAGAGTAAAGGGCAGCACAGCTCATGCAAACACTCATGCCACCATGCTGGAATCTGGAAAGTGGAGACCATACTGGAAATACAAGCAGTAGATAACAAAGTGGGAGTCAAGCACTTGGGTTCTCCACTCAGACCCACCATTGGAGGCTCTTGGAATAACCATAGCCTGGGGTCTTCAGGCATATGTAACAGTACCTGGAATCCAGAAATATTGGGCTAGAAACTTAGCTCTGCCATTCTATTAACTGTATATCTTAGGGGAAATGACTTACTCTTTTCAGGTCTGTTTCTTCACCTGTAAACCAGCAATTTTAAAGATGTTTAATAGTTCAACAAGCCAAGTTCATGGAAAGTGTTCTGCATAGAACCAGACTTGGGCACTGCTCAAGAAATGCCTGTGATTATTGCTCCAATCTTGGTATCACACATGAAATAGGATGATCTCTCCTTGCTCTGCCCACATCACAGGCCTGCAGAGGAACTCTTGATAGATGAAATTATATTGCAGGACATTTTGCCATTTCTATATCTGATTCTTGATGACCATCTGAAAGAGCATGCTCAAGTTGACCTTGTCCACTCACAACAAAAAAGAACATGTGATGTCACTGCATTTAGCCTGAGGAAGTCATTGTCCAAGTTACAGAAACTGATCACCAACCCCTTCCCTCATGAGGAGCTGATTAATTCATCTATTCCATTGCAAATTTCTGAAATAAGAGACCCAGTTCTTCTCTGAAGGGAAAGACTTCAGTTAGACCTGAAGCACAGAAAAGCGGGAACTGAGGCATCCTCAAAATGGGATAGTCTTCTGGTGGGATGCTGTAGGAAAGGCACGTGTATCCTTCTTTCCAGGTTAAGTTGATTATAAAGCAGGAGACTGAATATTTGTTGGCTGCTCTCAGCAACTGAAAAATTTTTCTGCTCTTCTGATTCCTTCTAGGGATGGGTTGGGTACTTTTGAGGAATAGATTGAGTCCCTTATGTGACTTTCAAAACATAGAGCATGATATCTGGCCAATATGCATAAAGTAATTGTTGATTGAGGCAATGAATACATGTATGGGAGGGACATGGGAGAATGAATGAATTGAATCTCTGTACCAAGCAGGGAACAATGAAAATAAGAAGAACATACATATCTTAAAATATATATCTTATATATCTGCACTGTCAATCATTTACTAGCATAACTGCCATGCCCTTACAATATTTTGCTTTAGATGAGGTATAAGTTCTAATGGCACCAAATTCAGCAATCAGAATCTGGATGCTTCCATGTCTTCTCTAACCTAAGGGCCAGCAGGGCCCAAGAATCAAAGCCAGAATCTGATGCTGGAGGTGGGTACAAGAGGCACAATGTGAGTTGGATTCTATCACTCTCCAGCCCCAACCCTTAGGTTCTTTCTGTCACATCACAACTACCTGTCCTTTCTACTGCAGAAATGATTTATTTGTATTGGATTTCCAGGCTGGGGATGGGTCGGTTATATCTATTTCCTTCAAAGATGAAAAATTGAAAAAACAATGGGGACTTTGAAAGGATAACACCGAGAGTAGGAGCCTTGAGAGAGGGATTGTAGTCTTATGTTACTTTCCTGTTACAGCTGTGTCTCCATGAGACTATCAGATCCACTTCTTCACTTTCCTTACCAAGTTTTGATTGTGTCAGTTCTCATTTGGAGCAGAGGATGCTTAGTTGCCACATGCACAACTCTTCCTGCTCATCTGTGTAGTTCCAGGGGATAAAATGCCTTGAATGTGCAAGATACTGGTGCTCTTTTCTCACTAGAAAAAAATGAGTAAATATCATCAAAGATATTTGCCTTTACAAGGTATATACACCTCATTCAACTCTTTATTCAGAAACGTTTGGCCAAAATCTGTTACATATATCCCTTTTGGGGGATCTTGGGAAGCAGTTTCCAGTAAGGCAATTATGGATGTCATGGTTGCCATGTTTTCTCATGAGGTGTATCATGCCTTTGAGAGGTGAAGAACAAGCGTCTAGAACTCAGCAATGAGTAAGTCAAAGGCTCTTGGTCAGCACCCCCAAAATACACCAGTGCATCAGCCACCTTGGTAAACAGATACAAGGTTTTCCACAGTCCCCTTGAGGTTTCACTCTCAGGGGTCTCTGATCACAAATCACTAAGGAAATCTTAACCGAGCAGCAGTGCACAGAGAGTTAATTGAGTCATTTGTTCCCAGGATGTCAGCTTTTGCTACTATTTCTGTTCTGAGCACTGACTCATACTGTTAATTTAAACTGTGATTGTAACTGTGGAGATTTCATTACCTTTGGCATTCTTTTTTGTCGTAGAAAATCTAATTTCAGAGTAGAGAAAGGAATGGAAGAAACACTTCCATTCCTTACACTCAAATCCTTCACATACACAAAAGTTTCCATTGGTCCACTGGAAGAAATCCCCTCTGGTACCATTTTCAACCTAGTGCTTAATGAAACAAGAAAGGCATATTCCTGGGAGAGGAGTGCCAATGTGCTGTTCCTACCAAGGAAGGCAGAAGAGTAGACTCTGTGCCAATCTTGACTCTGAGCTCCAGTATCCTACTATCTAAGGTAAAATGGGAGAATAAGTTAATCTCTTTTGGAGCTGGCTTGTCAAAGGTACCTACCGGCTTTGATTTGACATTCATGGCAGCATTTTCCCAAGCATCCTCTAATTTACTCCTTTGTCGATTTGTTCAACAAATATTTACTGAGGGTCACTATTGGTCCCATGGAGTGGTTACATGTTTCAGATGCTGTGAATTGTATTAGCTGAGATTATGGTACTAGTGTCACAAGTTATGTCTGAATCCTAGGCTCATATCACTTACTACCTACAAGAATTTAGAAGAGGTATGCTTTTTAGTTTTTTTTTTTATCTGTACAATAGAGCCATAACTGCTTACCTCATAAGGTCACTTTAAGCATATGAGTTATTCTGAGTCATATGCTTGGTGCTACACCTGGTAAGTAAAAAAACAAAATTATTGTAACACTTATAAGCAAAAGCAACATGATCACTGTATTCATGCAGCTTACAGTCTTGTGTGGGAGACATTAATCAAATAGTCATAAATAAAAGTGCAATTATGACAAACTTCACACATGTGTATGTTGGTAGAAAAGCCAGTCATAAGGGTATTTTGATCAATCCAGAGAACACTGGCCAAAATTTAATCTTAGATCTGAAGAATCAGATGTACACCTTAAAATACTGGAGGGTACACTTTCAAACTGGCAATACAAAAGTAGGAGGGAGGGGCAGAAAGTAGGTAGTAGTGATGGAAGGAGAGGTGCTGCCACAGAAGGACCAGCATGTTCAAAGACTCATAAAGAAGAAAGCGAGTGCAAGCCCTCATGCTGAATGTGGATGTACTGCTGAGTATATGCTGAGATTGTATTTCTCTACCTCACTGAAGATGGGCATGAACTTGTGACTTGCTCTGGCCAACAGAATGTAAGTATGTGTCATGCCTGGATGGGAACCCTCTAAGGCCATTATCCAATATTTCTTATGCCTTCTTGTCTTGATCCATGTACCCTCTCTGCACCACCAACCCATCCATGCTATGCACATTGCATCTGTAGCCTCTCCTCCTCCTCCTCCTCCTCCTCCTCCTCCGCTCCTCTTCTCTTTTTGTTCTTCTTTAGCAATTGGAATTAAACTAAGGGAGCACTGCATTACATCCTCAAACTTTTTAAGTTTTAAATGTCTTTTGCACATTTTTTTTGAGACATATTCTCAAGAAGTTGCTGAGTCTGGTTTTAAGTTCCTGAGTAGCTGGGATTACAGGCATGTGCCACAATACCTGGTTCTGTGTGTTACAGATAATGATAGGCCCTGGACATGGTAGCCCATGCTTATAAGCTCAGCACTCAGGAACCTTAGGCAGGAGGATCACAACTTGGAGGCCAGTCTAGACTACAAAGCAAGAGCTTTTCTCAAAACACAATACAACACAACACAGCAAAAAGCTAAGATTTGTGGATTGCTTGTTGCTACAGCTTGACTATTCATATCATGACTTATACAAAATGTCAGTGTAACAAGCAGTGAGAGATGATAGCATATGGGAGCTCACTGGGTGAGGTAAGACATGGAGTTCTTTAAGGAAAAATAGTGAGGAGCTTTAAAGGTTAAGTTAGGGAGAATTATTGCCCTTCCAAGAGCAAAAGCAAATTACTGAAGGTTCTTTACAATTAAAACAAAACTAATTTCCACATGGAGAAGAGATAGGAAACAGGTCAAGTTGTAAGCAGCAAGTATGGATAGACCAATTGGGAATCTGTTGCATAAAGTTCAGGCAAAAGATCATGATGATTTTGATGTGTTGGTGGCAGATGAGAAGTAGAATGTATATGCGAGGTTTCTTTAAGAGGGTAGAATGTTCAAGACTTTAATGTTAGACTGCCTTTGGTATTGAGAAAGGAGGATACAGTTCCCAGGTTACTGACTTATTCAGCTGGACAGATGATGGGACCAGTTATGCAGATAGGTCATATTACGGTTTGGATGTCTCCCAAAGGCCTAAATGTGAAAGGCTTGGTAATCAGCCTGCGATGCAACTGAGAGGTGGTGCAGCCTGTAAGACATAGAACCCAGGGGAGGCAGTTAGGTCACTGGGGGCATGCCTGTGAAGGGGCTGTTGAAATCCTAGGTTTGTCTTTTCTCTTTGCTTCCTAGCCATTGACGGTAGAGAAGTTTCCTTTCCCCGTGCTCCCTATTATGATGTTTTGTCTTGCCACAGGTCCAAACCAAAAGAGCCACTCATTCACAGAGAGAAATTTCCAAACCTATGAGGCGAAAATAAAAACCTGTTCATTTTTATAGTTGATTATCTCAGGTATTTTGTCACTAAATTGACTAACACATCCTAACAGAGAAACCAAAATCAGGGTTTCAATTAGCAAAATGTATCAATGTCTGGGATTAGTTTCAGCAAAAGGATTACACCAACATTCATTTAACACCAATAAAAATTCAACCCTACCTAGTAGAGCAGATAATTTTCTTTTAACAGTTTCAAGTACATCATCGATAAAGTGAAGAAAATAACTGTCTTCAGAGAAAGAACTGTCCCCATGCACACTAACATAAGGCGAAACGCCTTGAAAATATATTTTCCTTGTCACTTTGTAGAGGTAGAAGTCGTCTTCCTTATGATGTGGTAGGATAAAATTTCCATTTTCTTATTAAGAAATCAATTATCAAGGTAAAATGGTATTTTTTTATTTGACTTTGTGGGGAGTAAAAGAAACAATACAAGATGTAGAGTTGGGGGAGGGTTGTGCTTGAATTCTGGCTTTCCATCTACTCACTGGGTGACCTTGAATAAATTGCTGAACTCTTCTAAACCCCAATTCTCACATCTGCATAATCAGAGTATTTATATCCATTCTTCAGATAACTGTGAGAATTGGAATAAGTTCATATGTTTTGAGACAGAGTGGTGCTCAATATCTTAACTTCTCATTAAAGGGGTTATCTAATAAGGATATTGATAGAGCTTTACTGCAGAGATTTGAGACCTGGTAAGATTATCCACTCCTCTTTCCCCATGGACATCCATTCAAAGCACTCCAAATTCAAGGAGAAGGTAGCTAATTGGGATTGTATGTTCTGCATCAACCTCTTATGCACAAAGGTCAAAGCTAGATTGCTTATGCTGGAAAACTAAATGAAGCTCTTGGTCCTTGAATGAAGTGGCTGATAGTCACAGAAGAGGAGGGAAACAGGAAGGGAGAGGCATTGGGTAGTCTTGATTTGGAGACTGACTGTCTTCCCAGATGTTCCTGGTTCCTGCAGAGAGAGCATACCAGAAAGGCTACATTCTGCTCCACCCTTTACCAAAAGCCTCCCCACCCAGTAACACATGGACTAATGATACTAACTAATGAGGATCACTGATGAAATAATAGCTACAGTGGTACCTTGGTTCATGACCATAATTTATTCCATGATTCTGGAAAGATGGCCACATTCTTGTGGGAAAGATGGCCATGGTCATTTTCATCATCCAATGCAGAGTTCACAAAAATAAAAATAAAATTTTGCCAAATGCTTCTGTTTGTGAACCAAACTGTTCACAAACAAAAGTGTTCATGAACCAAGTACCACTGTATTATAATTTTGAAGCACTGTGAAGCTCTTGGTATGAGATCTAAGAAAAATCATAAGTATAACCTAAGCATAACCTAAGGGCATAAACATTTATTCCTATGTTTACTCCTAGAAGTTTTATACTTTTCACATTAATGTTTAGGTCTATCATATATGTCCGTATTGGGATAAGTTTTGAATAAGGTGTAGGTAAAGGATTTCACATCTTTTTTTTTACATGTGAATATTGTTTTCCCAGCACCATTCACTGAAAAGATTACTGTTTTCTCATTGAATTGCTTTGGCAACCTGGTCAAAAATCAATTAACCATAGATTTTACATGTTCAGGTTTATTAAAGTATGATTGTGAGTGTGATGTTATTGTATATGTAATGATTATAAGGTAATTAACATTAATTCAAATAGTTACCTCTGTGTAATAGGTACTTAATATCTATGCTCTTAGCAAATTTCAAGGACAACATACACTATAATTAAGTATAGTCACATGATATACACTGTATATCTAAAAATTTATTATCTTATAACTGAAGATTGACACCCTTTGACCACCATCTCCTTGCTTCTCTCAGTCCTCAGCCTCTGGGAACCATAATTCTACTGTGTTTTTATGAAACTGGCACTTTAAAATTAAACATATAAGTAAGGTCAATGAAGTATTTCTGTGTTTGGTTTGATTTATTTTACTTAGCATAACATCCTTCAAGTTCATGCATGGAATGAAATAAAAGAATTTCATAAAATGAAAGGATTTCATGAAGTGGAAAGATTTCATTCTTTTTTAAGGCTGATTAATACTATATTGTTTATGTATACCTTTTTTCTACGAGATCTGCTGTTGGTTTTTTGGTGGTTTCCTTGTATGGATTAGTCTGTTGTCTCTTTGTATTTGTTTTTGGGTTTTTTGATGTTGTGTAATTTTGCTTTTGGGGCCAGGGATATAGCTCAGTGGCTCAAATGCCTGCCTGGCAAGTGTGAGGTGGTGAGTTCGATCCTCTCTCCACCCTCCAAACAAAGCACATTAAATATACTCCGGTTTCTCTATTTTTGCTTTTGTTTTTGCAGTACTAGAGATTAAACCTAGGACCTTAACACTGAGTTACGTCACTGGTCCTTTTTTATTTTTTATTTTGAGACAAGGTCTCACTGAATTGTTATGTTGTCCAGACTGGGACTAACTTTGTAATCATCCTTCCCCAGCCTCCCAAAGTCTTGGAATTACAGGTGTGTATCTCCCACACTCAGTTCTTTGGCTTTGGTTTGTAACACTTTGGGTATAATATATTTCAGTGAATTCACTATTTAGAAACTTTTGAACTTCATATAGCCAGATTTCCATGTTGTCCTACATTTAGAATGTTTCTTTACATAACCATTCTGCCCTTTTTTCCTCTTTCTGCTTCAACGCTCATAATACATATTGCTAGAGCAAAGCCTTAGTGTGCAAGCATAATTTGTTTCAGAAACATAATTATTCAAAACCCTTGTACATCAAAGTGAATTTCCCCATAAGAAATAATGGACACTCAGATGATTTGTTCTCAAACCCCAAAACATTCATATAAAAATGATTACAATATTGTAATATAATAAAAAACTAAAAATAAATTACAAAGCATGAAGAAAACTAAATTAATTTGCACTTACCTTTGAAAACCTTCGCGGCTGTTGTGAGAGAGGAAAGAGAGAGGAGGGTTACTGTGTAGGGCAAATTTCACTATCACAAATGGAATCCCTGCTATTTATTGGCTTAATGGCATTTTTTTTTTGTTTCATGTAACTTTAACAAGAACCCTATCCAATGACACTTGTTTTTGCCTCCTTTTGAGGATTTCACAGAAAAGTGACATTGCATTGTTGTTAAACAGATTCATGGCTTGCACTGCTGTAGCGTTACTCGGGTGGTGCTTTTCCATAAAATTTTACACCGTTTCCCACTTTTTACATATCTCCCTAATCTTATTTAAAGTGAGGGATTCCTCTGACTTTTTCTCCTCCCCCTCTTCAGACAAGATCTGTTCCATAACCTCTTGCCATTGGGAGACAACCACTCACAATCAATCCTATTGTGAGTGAGTGTGTGTGTGTGTGTGTGAGACAGAGAGAGAGACAGAGACAGAGACAGAGAGAGAACCATTGCCTCACTTGTGCTCATCTGACATTAAGCATCACCTCCTGCTCATATTGTAAGACACCATTCATTTATCAAGTTAAAATTTATTAGAAATGTTTGCTCCTCTTGCAGAAAAATCACAGAACAAGTTGCTTGCAATCCAAGGTTTTACTGTACTTGGAGTGATGTCCCATAAATCCCATAGGCTTTCTTCATATTTTGTTCATTATTATTGTTTTGTTTTGTTTCTCCTCCAATTGGATTATTTCAAATGATCCTTATCTGAGTTCACAGATTCTTTCTTCTCTTCAATCGTGTCTGGTGTTGAGGTTCTCTGTTGCCATTTTCCAATGCATTGATTGTGTTCTTCAATTACAGAATTCCAGTTTGGTCATTTTTTGTGGTTTTTCTCTTTATTAAATTTCACATTTGTTCATGTATTAATTTTCTTATTTTGTTCAGATATATGATATTCTGTGATCTCTTGTAACTTGTAGTACTTCAAGAACTGGGGGGAATTTGGAAAGAGGACATAAAACAGAATTAATACATTTCACGTACATATACCAAATATCCACAGTAAAAGTAGCCATTACGTATCACAAACATATGCTAATAATAAAGTTTTAAAAATCATTATGTTGAATTCTTTGTCTGGCATTTGTAAATTTCCATTTCTGTAGGGGCATGTGCAGGCCTTCAGTCCTGGGGGTCGGTGCCTGAGGTACACAGAGGTTCGGGAATGCCTGTGGATCAGTTGAAGGGGCCCAACAGGCAAGACATCCAAACAGGCTCATGGGAAGACTTCCTAGTTATATCTGTAAAGTGATCAGTTGGATCCAAAGCCCTTCGCTGAGTTCCCAGCCATGGTTTCTATGGGTTTCTGTGTCTCTTCTCTGCTCCCACTCTTTTCCTACCTCTCAGTCCCACCAATGATCTCAGTATTCTAAGCATGGAGACAAAAAAGTAGACCTTTGGGACAACGTCATACAGAGCTGAGAAAGCCAAGTGCTTACTAACAAAGCTCTCACTGTCTCCCATGGGAGACATTGCCGGCCAAAGTGGTCTCTCCTGGCACTGACCTTGCTCTCTGGTGGAAGAGATGACACAGATAAACTTAAGCTATTCTTCTTACACTCTTAAATACACTTTCATGGATTTTTTTTCTCCAGTGATTTACTGGAACTACTGCAATTGACTCCTGGACTTTTACAAAGGTGCTCTTGTCTGTGGGTAACTGTCAACATTAACGTTTCTCTAGAAAGATGGTGGAAAACTCTCATCACACCTACTCACTGATGTTCCTTTACTGGTAAAAGCCATTTTTTATATCCACAACAATCCTGTGAGATAAGCATCATTATTGTTCTTACACTGATCAAATAGGGTAAGGTCCTAGATTAAGTAGCCATAACAATGTGAAGGTGGAATTAGAACCCAACCATGGGCCACTACAAAGCCTTGTGCAGTTTGGGACACCACAGTGGCCTCAATTCTGTCCATTTATCCAATGAATGAACCTGCGTTTAATTGCTTTCCTAACAGAATCTCTTCATATGATTTGCAAGTAGGAGAGTTCAGCATATCAATTCTTCAAGGCACTTAATGTTCCAAAAATATTCAGATGTTATTGAGACCTTGCAAGGTGTTTAAGAATCTTCACAAGAGCACTACCGACCTCAGAGTTAGCCCTTGACTGCATTTAGCTGTTCAGTTCCAACACAAATAAAAGCCAAAAGAATTTTAGCAGCAGAAAGCTTTCCCTATAGATGCCCACTCCCAGGTTAATGACACACAAATCTTTAAGGCAACATTTCAAGGACTTCTCTTCTGGATTTACTATTTGAAAAATCAAAATACTGTAAACTTTCAAAGGTTGCTTTTCTGATGACAAGCAAGGAGATTAATGGATTGGTTTTTTACTGTTTATTTTGTTTTGGTTGAGATCTAAGGGTTAGTTTACATCCCTGAGAAATTCCAAGTTGCCCTCCAAGCTCTTATCTGACATGTAACCAATTTTTGAGTCTGGCTGGGCTTATCCAGGATATAACTACAGATTGTTCATTGTCAGAGAAAAGATTTTTGCCCCTCGAATTACATAAGTATATCTCTCAGAGGATTCTTAGAGGAGAAATGATCAATGAGAGGGCTGTGTGCTCATTCACAAATATCAGTACACCCTTTCTTTTCAGCTGACTGCTGTTTGTTTCTGAAAGTTTTTTAAAAAAGAAAACTTATTATAAATTCTCAACATGCTTGGAGCGGGGTTAAAGAGGAGTAATAAAAACATACTGATTGACATCAAGTTCTCAAATCTCTATGGCATTCCTTTTCTATGCTTAGATTATTATTACTTATCTACATCCCTTAGTTTTCTAAAAAGCATAAACATATAATTGTTTTCATCACTAAATCATAATTACCTATTGTCACGTTGCATTAGTTTATCAGAGTAGTTCTTATCATTCTTAGAAGACAACAAGGTTTTGGAGGAATGCTAATAGGACTGGCAAACTTACACTTGCTTACATTAAGAAATGTTCATTATACTGAGGAATTTTCAAGAGTACCCTTTATAAAATGACACAGAATTGGGAAGCACTGGACAGTTTAGTGGGTTTATGAGACTGAGGGATTTAGGTGGGTCACTCAATCTTATTTGTCCTATGTCACATCAGTGTGAGGGTGGTTCTAATGACTCCCTTATGCTGACTCTGTAGAATCTTACTACTAGGATTGACACAGACTTCTTCAGGACCACACAGTTCTTTCTTAGGATGGAAAATATAAAAATATTCCACTGAAGAGCTCTTCTTGGACCTCTTAACCTCTGAGCGGGCAAAAACTAAGTCTTTTGTTCACCACTGTGTCTCCCAAACACTAATATATATGACCCAAAAATATTCCTTCAATTTAGGAATGTGAGGACTGAGAAAACACATTGAATTGAACTCCTGGACCATGTGTCACAATGTAAACACTATTTGCTTCATTGTCATGTGTGGGGAACATTCATATTTGGGTTCTGGAAGAATCTTGTTCTTTCTCGATTAGATAGAAATAATAAACACATTACAAATTCTGAATGCTTATGAGACCGTGAATTTCCTCCCCAAAAGAAGCTTTCTTCATAATGTTTACCCAGAATTCCACTGGCATCATGTTTGATACATCCTTCTATAGCACAGCTTCAAGAGGTCATACATATGCATAAATTAGACATCTGCCCCATTAATGGAGTAGGTAGATAAAAATCAGTGAACTCAGTTCTTCCTCTTCTCCCAGGGAAGATGCTAGAAATGGGGTGGGAATAAGTAGTGTCAAGGTATTGGCCATATGGGAGTGGAATAGAAAGGTAAATATCCAGTCCTCTTCGTTTTTGAGACCAGGCAAATGTCCTCTGAGACACTGCCTCCCTTCTTACCTTTAGTCATTGTTCCACACAGGTCTTCAGTTTGTTTTTAACTCATGATTCTTTCAGGTTGGATGGCTCCCAAGCCACTCTTGAGACATGCTTAGCATCACGGGATTTATTTTGCTTCTTCCATGTGACCATCTCCTCAAGCCTATTTCTGGCCCCTCCCTTGGTCATCTCAATCCTCCTTGCTCTTGAACCACCTCCAACCTAAAAAACTGTGGAAAGCTGATTCAAAGCATTTCACCCTAGCTGTTTTTGGAGCTCTTGGAATTAGGTGCATGATGGAGTGGGAATAGAAGGAAATTGTAGAGAAAATGTTTTGTGAAGACACCTGCAGTAATCTTTTCAGTCCTTTTTCTCTGCTCCTTTATAATGTGGCTTTGCTGCTCCTCTAGCAAAAGAAGAAGGGTGCCTCACTTCTCCTTGGCTATGGGGTCAACTTGTGTCTTACTTTGATGAAAAAAATGTAAAGGTATTGATATGTGATTCTCACAATGAGGCTGCAAATGTCCTTGCAACTTTCACAATCATCCTTGTGCAGTGTGGCTTCATGATTGGAAAGAACCTAGGATATTTTCTCTAAAGAAGAGAGGACACATGGTGGAAGAGGTTCAGTGACAACCAAGACCAATTCCCTGA
This sequence comes from Cuniculus paca, assembly GCA_004365215.1. NCBI lineage: Eukaryota > Metazoa > Chordata > Mammalia > Rodentia > Cuniculidae > Cuniculus > Cuniculus paca. The sequence continues at coordinate 9,537 of RJWT010013060.1, read as the reverse complement.
CATAGAAGTTTGGGCTTCTCCAAATGTGAACCAGCAAATCACTGATGGTACAGGACTCCAGGAGAATAACCTACCTCTGAACCCAGCACAACTGCTGACTCACTACCTCACTAGTAAAACTATAGTTATTTTAGGCCGTTAAAAGGTAGAGCAATTTGTTATGAGTCAAGAAACTGACACAGATATAATCACCAGAAAAAAAAAACCATGTAATGTCTCCATGTATTCCTGGGGTACAGTTATGATTTAAGTTTAATGCCCAGTTATTTCAGTATCAGACTATTTGCCAGAATATTGTGCATCAGTTAGATGTGGGCAAGAACCCTAAGAGAAAAGACAGAGAGTGACATAGCAAGGATGACTTCTTGCCATTAACATGAGTCCCAGGAGAAGTGTAAGGAATGGTGATCAACTCAGCAAGAATTTATTGACGTTCCTATGTTATGTCAATGCCCATGGTATAAAAACACCAAAATAATGCCATCCATCAAAAAGTTTACAATATACTTGGAGGGAAAAACTAGGACAACATATTTCAACTAATTTTCCTTCAAAATTAGTTACATCTTTGAAGCTAATCCTGAGAATCTGTCCTGCAGCTTAAGCACTATCTCTCCAACAACTTTTGTTATATTATGTAGCTCCCCAAAAACAAAGCTACCTACACACAGCTTTTATGACACACTGATTTAAATATCCCCAATAATTTCTTTTCTCTGTAACTTCTATTGACCATGAAAACTCTTATGTGATCTGTGTGTTAGATCTGTACTTGCTTGGTGATATTGATCAAGTAGATTCCTTTATGAAAAGCTACATTGATTAGTTTCCTGACATTCTGCTAAGGCCTCTTACAAAGCTGTTGCTCGTGATTCTTGTTAGTCAGAGGTGTGGGACTCACCCATGATGTCTTTCTGAAGGGAGACTGAATGGAAGATAGATGAATAGAGACTATATTCTCTGTGCTAGCTAAACACCTAGTGATCCATCTTCTGGTTTCTTTTTCCCATGGAGAGAAAGTTAATATCCAGGCAGCAAATACTCTTAACTGTCCTTGAAAAATCCACCTGAAACATACAAGGCTAAGGGACACAGTGCTAGTCATTTTAGCAACCTGGTTCAACTACATCATTGGCTGAGCCATTCTCTGCTGCTCCTCTGAAGAATGGTAACTGCAAAATTAAAGAAGAAAAAAATAAAAACCCACAAACAGAACCCCAAATCTGTATGGAAGACAATAAATATGCTTTATCATGAAAATTACAGTGAGAACAACAGAGGAGTTAGAACAATGATCCTCATTTCTTTCTGACAAAAGAATACAAGATCGCAAGTACAAAGGACATGTAGCAGTTCCTATTTTTTTATAACTGAAATTAATTAATAGTTTATGCACCCAAAAAGAACAAAATGCCATAGTTAAACCTGCCCTTCACATGAGCTAAGCAGAATGTGGGGCAGATACAGGGAGGGGAGCCAGAGCTGGTTCCAGAATCTGACAGTAGCTGGAGGAGCTTGCCTCAAGCATGATTTTTAGAAGCTATTTCCCTGAAATGGAATTTATTATTTTTTTTTGTGGCACCAGGGATTGAACTCACGACCTTGCACTTGTGACCCAGCGCTTAGGCCACTGAGCTAAATCCCTGGCCCTGAAATGGAATTCCTAACAATTTCATAACTGGCTAAGATGGACTAACAGTTGGACTATGGGTATATTTACCTGAGAAATTCCAGAAAAAAGAAGTCTTTTTTGGGAGGTCACATGGCAGAGATACTGACCAGGTTTATGGTTCCTTGGGTCCATTTGATACAATATGTAATTTAGGAATAATTAGTCCTTTAATTTGGGGTTAAAATAATTTAGGTTGCTCATCTAATACAAATAATGGGTGAAATTCTGACTCTGTCACTCACTAGCAGTGTAAACTGAGGCAAATTGAGACCTACTCTGAGTTTCTGTTTTGAGGATTATGTGATAAAATAGGTGCACAATAATTAGTTACCTGCAGGTAATAGACTAATGTTGATTATTAATATTTTCTAGTAACAGACATGTGCTCTTATTGCTTTTCACCTTAACACAAAGGCATATTCCTGTTGAGGAAATGTTTTTGCTTGTTGAAGAGGGACTGATTGTGCCAATTAGGAAGTATAACCAAAGATGGGACAGAAAAAAGATAACACACTGAGCATCCAACTTAAGACTAAAAATACTACAAAAAGAGCTGTTTCCCAATGTGCAACAAAAACAAACATTAATCCACAACTGATGAGTCTCTGGTTTGGTTTTGAGCAAAGTCAAAAGCAATAATGGAGAAAATCATGGGAATATTTCCTGCTCACCCAATAGGCAAAATGCCTGAGATTTCCTTTCTATGAGTTTGCAGAAAATTCCCTGTGTTGACCATCCTGAAATCTGCCCTTTTCCAGACAAGCACCATAGGCAGAGAGGCCAAAGGGCAAACACCGCTTCCCATGGGGAAATTCATGTGGGAAGAAAGTAACTTTTTCTTTCAAAAGGAAAATAATCGTAGATAAATGAGATGGTTTATAGTATTTTGAATTTGTAAATCCTATAAGATATATTTACCAACACAATCTCTTGCTCTGGCTGAGACATACTGAAGATCCCTACTTATACCAATTCAGGAGTGGAGGAATATAAGACTAGCAGTCATTAATTTAAGGTGACATAGATGGTACCAGGAAACTCTACTCAAGTCTGGGTTTATGCCTATCTAACTAATCCTTTTTTCTTTTAATCTACAATAAATGCAGCAATAATTCATGAGAAGTTTCTGCCTTAGTATAAATGACTGGACATTATGGTGGTGGTCTACCCTGACCACCATCCTCTCTCTCCCCTTCAGTCCTGATTACAGCTTCCTCTTTCCTTTTCCAAGCAAGTAGAGAATTCCAATCAGTTTCTCACGGGTCATCAATGCCCACTCCAAGCCCCACTTCCAGTCAGAGGTCATATAACCCCCACCTCCTCTATATCCAGTAGAGGAGATAGCTCAACTGCACGAGTTGTACGCTCTTCTCCACATCCTCTGTAAAGGCATTTTTTCCTTTTCTCTGCTTCTCTATTGCACTGGAATACCCTAACAATTCAAGTTCAGAAAGTAGAAGAAAAGAGACATTGAAAATCTGCTGTAAAATTGGTTGGAGACAACATTTTGTGGGGTGACAGGTAAGTTATCAGGGAAATGAGTGCAACAGACTCCATCTCCAGAAAAAGGCAGCTGAAGCCAACATAAGCCAAGACAAATAATTATATTAATTAATAATTATATTATAGGAGGATTGTTCCCTCCTTTTCAGAGGCGGACTGTGGCAAGACAACACACAAGACTTTTCTTGTACCTGTTTAGCTTTCAAAAACGTTGGTACTCACTTCTCTGGGTTGTTTTCTCTTTTTTTGTTTTGTTTTTGTAGTGCTGGGGATGGAACCCAAGGTCTTGTGCATTCTAGGCAAATGCTCTACCGCTGAGCCACATACATCCACAGCCCCGTACTTGGTTTTCTAAGGAAAGAAATATTTTTACTTGTATTATTTTTTAAAAATTATTTTGACCTATATAATATCTTATATATTACAAAATTAACATGTGTTCACCATTACCATTGAGCCCAGTGAATAATGTAAATTCATATAAAGAAAATATTAATCACATCTCTGTCTCCCACAAAACTAAGCACTATACCAATCTGGTGTTTTTCTACTCATGTCTTTTTAAATTTTTAAACAAGTGAACATTGATATTAGGAACTTAGATTTGCTATTATAATTTGTTTTTTTCCCCTCACGTGACAATACATTATTGACAATCTTCAATAGGATTCGTTGTTTCCATAGAGATTTAACTCATACATTTTAGGAAACATAATGTTTCATAATAGGATTATACCAGACTTTATTCAATCTTTCCCTTATTTACGGACATGATGTGCTTTTTGGTTTTGTTTTGTTTGCTTTCTTCCTTGACAAATAATGTGGCAAATATCTTTGTTTAGAAAGTCTAGGGGCTATTATTTCATTACATAGACATGTATGAGAGGGATTTATGGGACAAATGCTATGTGTATTTTAAATTTAAAGCATGTTGTCACATTATAAAAATAAAATCCTGAAGGATTAGAGATTTAAATTTTAAACATAAAGTAATAAAATCTTAGCTACAGAGAGAAGATCTGCAATCAGCTACAACAACCTCTGATTATAAATCTTAAGTAAATATAAATCCATATCAAAACTGAGATGAAAATTCAACCTTTCAACTAAGTTTAAATTAAACTCAGGGAGAGAGAGAGAGAGAGAGACAGACAGACAGACTGACGGACTGGCTCTGGAGGAGCAAAGGCAAAACATGAAGCATCCTATTTGATGATGACCCAGCTAAACACCAAAATTCAGTGAAGTGTCCTCATTTTGGGTTCTGGGATGAAGCTTCAAAATTTCATTTAGATTGGTTTTCCACTTAAGTTTGAGCTATTTCTGTGAATGAGCAGCAGATCCTGGTGTAGCAATCAGGATTGCTATCCACAAGGACAGTATCTGAGGAACAAGGTAACCTTGTCTGGTTACCTTCAGGAGCTTCATCAGTTTGCGTGAGATGCTCTATTTCATAGGGGAAAATCTAGGAGACTGTGTGGAAATGGGAAAAAGAGAAACAGGTAACAGGCACATAAGGAAAGTCTAGGAAAGAACTGAGATATTAATGAAAAAATGCATTAAGTTTGTGCTGTTAGTGACCAATGTGACTTCCTGAACTCCCCATGAATTAGTCAGAATAGCCTACTTTATTTACTAGTTCTCAGAGTCTGATCATTATTTGGGAAAGAAGTGGGAGGGATAAAAGGAGTATGAAGTGCCAACTCTGGTCTCAGGTGGTCAGGAGTGTCCCAAAGGAGACTCTCACATTTGGCCAGAGTTTGAAGCGCTGTTCAAAAATTGAATTTAAAACAAAATCACATCCCAATCTTAAACCCCTCAACCTCTGAATCAATCATGATTTACAAAGCATCTAACGAAAGGAAATTTTTGACCAACTGATCAAAGCAGCACAAGAATGGAACCACTGATTGAATATTGACCTCAGCAGGCACTGTAATTGCAACTCATTGGCAAATCATTACTAGTTTATCTTAGTGATAGAAAGCATAGATTGAAATTAGAGAGGCATTTACTCCTCTGGGCCAAGTGTACAACTAGTAAACAAAATCTCTTTGGCCCTTCAATACATGGTGGAGGTGTAGAATAAAGTGGGGGAAGGGGGTTCCCTTGCTAGGAGATTAGATGTTGGCTTATGCAGACTTCTATAGCTGTAGAAGATAACAGATCCTTACTACCATTTGAGTTCTCATCCTCTTCAAAAATACAGCTCTAGTCGCTTCTACAACAAGCCTTCCTTTAACTTCATGACCTCATTTGCCTAACCCTTCTCTATTTTTATTTTGTTTCAGTGAGTACAGTACAGTGATGAAGAGTTCGATAAGTTGTGCAAAGTAATTCAGGTACATCATTACTTTTCATCCTCACACAAAGTCAATAAAGTACGTTTACTAATTCCTACACTGCAGAAGTGAAGAAAATAATGCTTCATTCGTAGTGGTCAAAAGTGAAGAATTAATAAGAAAAATAAATAAATGTGGAAGTTCTAATAATATACCTAATAAGTTTATATACTTTATAAGAATGCATCTTTTGTGGGGTATATATTCAACTTTGCAAGCTACTTACAGGGGTTGGCAAACATTTTCTATAAAGGGCCCCAGGTAACAAATGTTAGTTTCTGTCATAACTAATCAATTAACTCTGCTGTTGTAGTCAAAAGTAGCCAAAGGCCATAAGTAGATGAATGGTTAATCAACTTTCCTGTCACTGGGGCACCATACTTAGTGGTGATGGATCAATCGACTAAAGAATATAGGACTCTATGATCCAATCAAACTCTAAAAGCCCTACTTCTGAACACATGAGACTTTGGGGAGGACCTCTAGATCCAAATCATAACAAATAACACGTTTGGCTCAATTCCAATAAAATTTTGGAAAGTCAAGTGACAAGCAGATTTGAACCAGAACTATAATTTGCTGACCACTGCCCTGTAATACAGACTCCTTTGTTTCAACACTATTTCCAAGTTATTATAGGACTACATAATAAGTTTCCAATAAATGAAGTCTGATTTCAGAATCCAGCTAGGTAAAAATTGCCAGTAGGTATCATCTTTTATTCCTCTTAAAAATACTATCTCTAATAGATGATTATTTAGCCACAGCTCAGACATCTCAAAAGCTCTTGCCTTCATAGGTTATCCATATTTATCAGAGCTGAGACTTTTGTGATTACATTTCTGTTTGTTTGACTAACAGAATGAAAAATTTGTAACTTTATATATATTAAAATCTGTCCAAAAAAATTCTGTAAAAAAGATTTTCCTCTGAATGTTGTTGTGCATAACATCCTGGATTCACCCTGATAAGCACATGAACAACCAAGATTTTAAAACCTCTCACCCAGTTGAAGAATCAGTAACACTGATTTTATTTGCATTGCTCCTGTGAAAACACATCAATGTAAAACACATATATTGCATGTAGCACACAAATTCCTATTGTTTTCTTAGAATAAGACTAATCACAGATAAACTAAATTCTCTTGAATTTCCACATAGGATGACAAATGCCAATGTATCTGTCTTTTAGTCAGGATCCCTTCAAGACTTATTACAGGCATCTATATTGTATGTCATCCTAAGGAGGAAGCAAATACATACATCATAGAATCCTAACCCTCAATAACCTTAAAGATCTAGTTGAACAGACAAGTCATAATGTCACCACAATTTACAAAACTGCATGTGGCCTTTTGGTCTTGTATTAGTCACAGAACTTCTGAGAATTTTTAAGGGAATTCAATTCCCAGGCTAGCTCTTACAGATGTTATTGGTGTAACATACTACAAGATAATACATATTTTTATTGACTGTCCTTGTGCAAACAGTGTCCGTACACTGACCGCTTCCTGGACCAGGACCTCCAGAGCCACGCCTCTCCCTGTGAGTCAGCATCAGCATGGACTTTGGGGAGGGAGAACTAGACTTGTCCCCCCAGAAACAGCTCCTTGTGCAGGCTGCTGTGGGACTGGGACCTCCAGAGCCAAGCCTCCCTCCGTGGGCCCCCACTGGCAGAAGGACAGTTAGATCCCAGCTCCTTCAGGCTCATGGGCTGACCAACAAAAGTGTCAATCCCCTTCCCAAGGAAGTAGAGGATCCAGAGAAATATAGGCTCTGATGATAGTTATTAAGGTGAAGCACAATTGAAAGCCTGTGGTGCTTTGGTGTTTCACTGACCTTGCAGGTCTTGGGCCAATGGTTTGAACATCTATTCAGAAGATAGAGGTACACAGCATAGCATCTGGGGGGGGTTCCTTCTGAGGGTGGTAGCCATTGTTGATTCCCTATAGTCTCACTCTGAAGTCCTACACTGTTTTTTGTTTTGTTGGGTTGGGTTTTATTCTGTTTTGCTTTGTTTTGCTCCTGTCACCTGGTGACATGAGCAGCTATTTCAATGGTAGTAAGATATATATGGTAGCCTTTTTGAATTTATTGTTGTTTTGTAGTCTTTTACTATACCCATTGTTTTTACTGTTTTTATTCTATTCTGTTCTGTTCGATTTTTACTATGTCCAAAAGTATCTGCAGCTATTTTGAAGATAATAAAAGGCATTATGGTAACTATTGTTGATTTTGTAATGTTGTGAAGTCCTATATCACTTACTCTGGTTTGTTCTGATTGGTTTTATTCTGTTTTATTTTCCTTTGTTGTATCCTCTTTAAAAGAAAAAAAAAAGGAAATATGTTTTTATTTTGACGAAGAGTGACTATTTGCATTTCTGTTTTGCTTTGCAATCTTCTCAAAACACTGTAATATTTTTATGTGTCCTCCTTCGATAAAATGGACATAGCAAGCAATGTTATCCTCTTTTTATAGATTAGGAAACTGAGGCCCAGAAAGGATAAGTATTTTGTCCAAGTCCACAGAGCAAGCTAATGGAAGTATCATTATCTAAACCACATCTCCTGATTCCTAACTCTTGGCTATTCCTATTATACCAGCTATCTTTTCTTCTAATGATATATATGAAACATTTATGAATGCAACTGAAATTTCAATAATGTAGACTTGGATTCTAATCAATGCTGTATGGAACACAAACTCTCTCAATCTAGCTCAAATGAAAGAAAGATGAAACATAGGCAAAGGACTCATTTGAAACACAGGGACTACAACCACAGCCATGTTCCATGGAAACTGGAAAATTCTTAGTAATGAAAGCATCTTTCTCTTTCAGAATGTTTCCACTCATCTCTGCTTCTTCTTTACCTCCATCTCTCAGTTGCCCCCATTTAGTACTGCTCCTACTTGATCACATATGGTTAACAATTATTCACCCTAAATCTCTAGCTTTCCTGCATCAGAACCTCACTGGAGATTTCTTATAACTCTTCTAGTTCGCTTACTGCAAAAGACTCTGGTCCTTAGTCAAATACTTTATGGTTCAAGTTGAGTGTGAGTATTGTCCTTTGTTCATAAACAGAAGCTGCCAGGCTTTGCAAATCGACCTTCCTTTATGGTTTATTGTACAAAGTAAATGAAATATTTCAAGTAGGGCACTTAGAACGATAGGCACAACAATCTGATACATGGTAAAATGTTGCTAATAAATAATAGTTATTCCAGTCCAGTTGTATCAGTCATTTTACTTGCATGAATTCAGTCATACACATTCAGGAAAGGGGAAAGAGAATAAGAAAATATTTAAATACTGCAGCCTTCCAGCATAGCACTCTATGCAAAGATTATTGCCTTGAGTGAGCACGAGCCAAGAGGCAGATAGCTGCAGTCTCACAGGGTCTCAGTCCCCTTGTGCCTCTCCCAATGTGAGCATCTTACTGTGCTGTGTGAATTCTGATGTTTACTTGTGTCCTTCACACAGCACAGACAACAGTGTAGAGCAACACTGGAGGACAATGACCACTCCAGAGTTCTCCAGTGAAATATCTTCTACCTGAGTTAATAAATATTGTGCAGCACTCTAAAAATAATGGATTTAAACAATTTTAAAAATTCAACTTGAAACAGTTTTGACCTATTACAACTGTCATGTTTTTTTCACTGAGGTAAAACACACATAACATAAAATCAACCATTTTAACCATTATAAATATATAGTTCAGTGATGTTAAGTGCATTCACACTGTTGTGCAACCATGACCGCAATCCTCCAGAACCTTTTCATCTTCTCAGATGAAAAAGTCCCCAGTGAACACTAACTCCCCTATCTCCCTTCCTTTAACCCCTTGTGACCATCATTGTGTGTCTATGAATTTGAGTATCCTAAATATCTCTTATGAGAGGGATCTTGCTACGTTTGCCTTTTTGCGACATGCTCGCTTCTCTTCATATAGCATCTTCAGGATTTATCGATGCTGTGGCATGTGTCAGATTTCCATTCTCTTATCAGCCATG